>CM021110.1:201571051-201653908 GCA_007115665.2 Sequoiadendron giganteum | reverse complement strand
TAATTCACAAAAGTTTTGACAAATGAAAAAAGGTAATTGGGTCCAATGATAACCTACTATTGAATGCAAGGTTTTGAAAATGAATGGTAAGAGTCAACTCCTAAAATCTGCAAAAGTAAGTGTCTAAAGATATGGTGAAGTTACCAATGCAATCCAATGGACTAGAAATGGAAATGGACTCCTATTGTGATCCTAAAAATGATATCTATAATGCAATGTTTTAAGGGAATTTGAGCAATTCAGAGTCTGGTTTGAATTGTAATGGTGAAGGAAGACTTGTTTGAATTAAAGACAAGTTGTGGACTTTCAGTTTTGAAAGTGAGAAGGTGATTTGAAATTCTTCGCAAATGCATTGCAACGAATGTGGCACGACAGAGAAAATGTGTCTTAGACTGACGAATGCGGTTTTTGGACTGGAAAATGTGACTCAGTATAGTGAATGTGGTTTGATACTTGTAAATACGACTTAGTACAGTGAATGCGGTTTGATACTAGCAAATGCGACTCAGTACAGCGAATGCAGTTCAGGGTGTTTCAATTGTGGCTCATCAGAGCGAATACAGCTCAGGAGGTTTCAAATGCGACCCATCAGAGCGACTGTGGCTCAAAATATGGCGATTGTGGTTTGATAGAGCGGTTGTGTCACATGAAGCAATTTTTTTTAGAAAAAGAAGACAGTTTTGCAGTTTTGACAAGTTTGGACCTAGATTGTTAATGTTCAGTTTGTTGAAGTTTATTGATTTTGGAAAGACATAGAATCTAAAACATTGACTGTATGTTCAAGGATCGAGCATGACCCTTTTTTTTTTTCACTGATATTTGAACAAAAAGACACTTCAAGCAGACTCACTCTTAATAGTCAAAGGTTCATCATAGCAATCATAGCCCGCAGCTTAAAATTGCATCGACTCACACAGTTGTGTCACCCCCTAGAGGGTGCCCATGTTTTTGTCTTTTCCAGGTGCATACTCAAGGTTAGATTTCTCAATCCCCTAAGCAAACAATTTGTGGTGATTATATGGTGAGTGTCTTGGGGGCAAATTCTTCCCTCCCCTTGCACTGTGATTGAAATAATGTCTGGATACTGACACGGCTGGCTTTCTACAGTATGGTTCGTAGTAAAGGTTTTCGTTCGGCATGGGAATAGATAAACTCCCTCAGGAGACCTCCCAATCTTTAGAACAAATATTTTGGGGATGGTTATCTTGCCACTTTCATTGAATATGGGTTTCCCCAAAATTCACTTTTGATTATAGTGGGTTGTAAAACCTAGTTTTGGTTGTTCCCACTTAGGTCGTTCCCGTAGGGAGAGTACTTTTTCCCAGTATGCAAGACCTTCTAAAGGATTTAAGAAAATCATAAAATTCATAAAGATAAAATGGGTAAGTCTGGGTTTTTGATCACCCAATAAAGGGGAGAGCATATACCTATTACCCAATCAAGCACAGCAAATAAGTGGTTCAGTTTTAAACCCAAATGATGATTTTCTACACTAAGTGAAGATGTTGCTTCACAAAAAGCATTGGATTCCTTTTAACCAAAAATAAATAAAATTTGGTGACTATCCTAGGATTGATAAATTCTAGATTAAAGTGTCTATCCTAGGATTGATAAATTCTAGATTAAAGTGTCTATCTTAGGATTGGTTTGTTTTAATCCCCATACATCAATAAAATAACTGGTCGCAGTCACATCGGATCTAGATAACAATTTAATAATGAAAATAACCAGTCGTTTGCGGCGTGAAATGGAAAATGTGCCTCGACAGAGCAAATGTGGTTTGGGTTCTATCAAATGTGTTACATCATGTTGAATGTGTCGTTCGCGAGCTCGTATGCATTGCAACAGGTCGAATGTGTCGTTCACAAGCGCAAATGTCATGTGACAAAGCACTTGCATCGCGTAGGTTTGCGGTTGCATCGTTTCATACTCTTGTACCTATAAAACAAAATTTGAGGCCGTACGAGAACCTGCAAAAACCTATTAGTGGGTTGAGTTCACCAATGTAATGATGGATTTCTGCAAAACAGATTGTTAGTCTAATAAAGCATGCAATATTAATCTAAATCCAACAAATCAATAGAATGCATAGGAAAAACAAAATAAAAGAATGAATAAGAAAGCTCTCACCCAATCCTTTCTTCTCCATGGCTCATTTCTATTGCACCTCCTTGGCTTTGTTGTGATAATGAATGCCCTCAGATTGTGTATGTGAGCAAACTCTAAATATCTAGCCCTAAACAAAGCTTTGAAGGATTTCTTTAAAAACTCTATGCAAAATAGAAATTTAATTCTAGTATGCAAGTTATTAATAAGCCTAAAAGATGATATGACAATAATGATATTACCCAAAATAATAAGAGATCCCAAAAATGAGATCAAGATTGTCATTTTATAGAAAATGCAATCTTGAACGAGCGGATGAGATGAGAGATTGAGAAATGCCCTAGAATCGAAGGTTAAGATTCAAAGTGACAACTCTCAATTAGGGTTAGGGCAACAATCCCCAAATGTGTGGACAAGATTTAATTTAAGAAATTAAATCAATGGTGGAGAATAAACATGACCTTGAGATGAAATTAGTAAAAAATCAAGAGATAAGGAGATGAGATTTTAGAAAATCAGCAATTTTAGCAATTACTTGATTTGTAGAAGAATATTTCCATTTTGAATTAAATTAATTCAAAATATGGATTTGTGAGATAATGAGTAATTGATTTTTGAAATTAATTACTAAAAGAAGAATCAGTTAACAAATGTGAAGTCATTTTTAAATAAATTATTTTATTTAAAAAGAGGGAAATGTCACATAAGGCAATTAAATAATTAATAATTATTATTTAATTTAGAAGAGATAGTTAATTAATTAAATAAATTAATAAATCTATTCAATTACAAGAGGATTTAGGAATTAGTGACATATTTAAATAAATATATTAAAATAATTTTATTTAATAATCAAGAGGACATTAATGAAAAAGATTAATTAAATAAATGAGACTTTATTTAATTGTAAGAAGACTTTGATAATTAGTGACACATTAAATAAATAAATAAGTTTTATTTATTTAATAATCATGAAGAATGAAGGATCATGAATTAATTAAATAATTATAAATTATTTAATTAAAAGTTGAATGTGGGTTAGAAACATAATTACAATGTCATAATCATATTAGGACAAAAGGTGGTAAAATGTTGCTTGCAGGCCTTGGTCATTTTTATGTGTCTACACCATGTCACCTTCTATGAACAAGACTTTTTCGCCCAAAAGACTGATCATAATGATGCCCTACATGTCAAAGTATGCTTTAATAAACATAAGATCAGACAAGTCCTAGTGGACGATGGAACGGGTCTAAACATTTTCTCACTAAAATTGGTGAAAGCATTGGGATAACGTGATAATTGCATAGACCAAGCCAAGAAAATTTTGATCAAATCTTATGATGATGTTGATTGTTCGTCCAAAGGCATAAATTCACTTCCTATAAGATTTGGTCGAGCAATACAGAACACAGTGTTTCATGTCTTAGATTTGGATTTATATTATAATCTTCTCCTTGGTCACCCATGGATTCATGCCATGAAGTCTATCCCATCCACATACCACCAATGCCCCAAGTTCCCACATAGCAACACTAGAATTACTATTCTTGGTGACCCTGCTCCTTCTCGGTATTGCACCAACCTAAAAGGAACTATGGAACATCAAGTGACCATCATCGGGAGGCCTCATCCTCCACCTCATCTACCACTCCATCCAACTAAATTGATCCATATACCCTTTTCAAATCATCCATACCATTCACCACACCTTCCACACATAAGATCCAGATTCAAGACAAAGGATACGAAGAATAAAGCATGAAGAGTCTCTTTTTCATTGGAAAATTGCCTAAATCACCAAATTCTTATGGAAAACCACATCCTCTATAGCCTAAATTCATCATCCATAATCCCCATACCCCCTTCACTACATGGGGGGAGCTAGCCAAAGATTCTTTAGATGGCCACATTCTCACATGGTTGTACAAAGAAGAGGATGACACTAAATCTAAGAAATTGTTAGTTGAACAGTATCTAAAAAGGTTCCTAATCATGAAGCAACAAGGATATGATGGACATAGCAGCCTCGGCCTAAATAAACAAGGAATGTTGGAACCCTTACAACATCCTAAACTACTAAAGCACCAAGTATTGGGGTTTATACAAGTAAAAGTGACTATCTAGGGTATTGGATTACCTTTGAGTGAGGTTTTTGATGCTTTAGATGAGATCGGGACATCCAAGGAATCTTGGGACTTTGATACTGATTCCAACGAGTATGAATGGGATTCCCTATCCTCGACTAATTACATGGACCTTGATAAACTAATTGGAGAACTTGACGAACATCCCCTTGAAGAAACATTTAAACAAATGCTTACAATTTCTTCCCCATAAAACCCACCAAGTCCCTATCAAAAGGTCCCCTTGAAAAGAGAAGAATGGATCAAAAAAATTTGGTAAACCATTGATTCTGCCACCTAGGAACTTGATGACTCCAATTTCATCTTTACCCTATCTACCTATAACATGACCCTTGAAAATACCTATGATGGCTTACCCCTTCTCTACCCTCAACTCATAGATTAGGACCAATAGGAACCACCAAGTTTTGACACATTCAAGAATGATGAATCAATTGTTGAGTTCATGGGACTTCATGAAGGAATACCAAGTGGGAATCATAAGGTTGGATTTTCCATAGAACTAAATTATACAACATAATTTGGTGAGGTTGTCCTATCCTCTAGTCGCAAAAGTGAAAATGAAAAAAAATAAAAATAAAAATAATAGGTCTTCAAGTGAAAATTGAAAGGCACCTGCTGACGTGAAAAAGTAAAAATAAAGGATGTATCAGAAGGTGAAAACCTCTTTGATGTTCCTAAGTATGGGGGACTGGACAATCTCCCTATAGACAAAGAGATATTTCCATTTCTTATAGAAGAAACAAAATAAGTGAACATTGGAACACAAGACAATTCCAGAATCATACAATTGATAGCATCTTTAACCACCAAGAAAAAACTTGAGTTTATAGCATTATTTTCATAAAGACAAGTTAATTTTGCATGTTCATATGTTGATATGCCTAGATTGGATCTTGAAATTGTTCTACATCACTTGCCACTATTACCAAATGTCAAACCATATAAACACAAGCTAAGGAAAATGCACTTGCAGATTGCACTCCTAGTCAAGGTGGAATTGAAGAAACTCTTGGATGTCGGATTCATACATTCGATTGATTATGTAAATTGGATATTAAACCTTGTTCCTGTCACCAAACGAAATGGGAAAATCAAATTATGCATGGATTTCAGAGATCTTAACAAAGCTTTTTCTAAAGATGTTTTTCCTTTACCAAATATTGACATCATAGTAGACCTCACTATTGGATATGAAATGCTATCACTTATGAATGGATTCTCAGGCTACTTTCAGATAAGAATGTCTCTTGAAGATCAAACGAAGACGGCCTTCACATGTGCTTGGGAAAATTTATGTTGGAATGTCATTCCATTTGGGCTTAAAATGTTGGAGCTACATATCATAGAGCCATGACCACTATTTTTCATGATTATATGCACGTACTTATGGAGGATTATGTTGATGACCTTCTTTCAAAATATGTAGAATGAAGTGGTCACCTAGTAGTCTTGGAAAATATTTTAACACGACTTGAAAAGTATAAACTCATGTTAAATCCAAAGAAATGTGTTTTGGGGGTCTAATCAGGCAAGCTTCTTGGATATATTATCTCCCGCAGAGGAATGGAAGTTGATCCTGCCAAAGTAAAAGCTATTTTATGCCACCACCAACCAACATTGGCCAGTTAAGGACATTACAAGGAAGATTACAATCAATCCCCAGGTTAATTTTTCAACTAATAGACAAGATCCATCCATTTCAATATTTGTTACAAAAATGAATTCCCTTCAATTGGACAGAGAAATGCCAAGAATCATTTTATCAGATCAAGAATTATCTATTGACTCCACCAGTTCTTATGCCTCTGATTGATGGAAGACATTTGATATTATATGTGATAGTAACTACATCAACACTAGGGGCATTGTTAGCATAGAATGATAATGATCGAAAAGAGCAAGAAATTTACTACATCAACCACATCTTGGTCTAATATGAGTTAAACTATAGTCTATCAGTTGTATTTGCAACCCATAAATTGAGACATTACATGTTGAATCACAAGACAAAACTGATTGCCAAAATTGATCCTCTAAAATATCTTCCCAGCAAAGCAGCTTTGATAGGAAGACTAGCTAAGTGGGTTATGATCTTATATGAATACGACATTGAGTATGTTGATCAAAAAGAAATAAAAGGACAAGTGGCAGCTGATCAACTCGTAGATGCACCAATAAAGTTAGATCACCCTTTGATATCTGATTTCCCAAATGAATCAATCTTTGTCATAGACACACCAATAACATGGAAACTATAATTTGATGGGTCTTACACGAGTCATGTTTCGGGAGTTGGTATTTCGTTTGTCACACCTCAAGGGGATTATATTAATAAATCATTTTGAATATATTTTTATGCACTAATAACATGTTTGAGCATGAAGCATTATTGATAGGTCTTCGAATCATAATCAAATGAAAAATTAGGGATATTCAAGTCTATGGCAACTCCCAATTAGTGATCAAGCAAGTTAATGATGATTATGATACCAAGGATGAGAATTTGATTCCCTACAAGCACATGGTGGATAGTTTTAGACTATAGTTTGATGCCATCACCTTTAAGTAGATACCAAGAATTTAGAACAAAGTAGTTGACGCAATGGCTACAATTGGATCTCTCTTGGACATTCCTAACAATGCATCACAATATGAGTTCTTGGTAGAATAATTGTTGATCCCTACGTTCGATGTCCCCAAAATCAAACTTATGTGTGAACTTCATTTACATTTATTTGCATCACCAAATTATCCCTCCTAACTTGTCCTCAACCAATGCAAAACCTTTATTCAACAAGCATCTAAATATGCCATCATCAGAGATACCCTTTATCATTGCAACCTATATATCATCCTCCTTTGATTTATCGACTCAAATGAAGCACAAATAGCCTTACAAGAGGTATATCATAGTAATGTGGAGCTCACTCTTCTAGCCTAACTCTAGCTAAAAATCTCATGAGAATGAGATATTTTTGGCCTATAATGTAACATGATGCCTATCACTTTGTGAAGAAATGTCACTAGTGTCAAATTCATGGAGATCTTATACATGTGCCAGCTCAGGAGCTACAGTTGCTTACATCGCCATGGCCATTTTCTCAGTGGGGACTCAACCATGTAGGAAAGATCCATCCCACTTCTTCAAATGGACATAAGATTATCCTTGTTACTATTGAATACTTTACCAAGTGGATTGAAGCCATCTCGATGACCTACATTACTGGAAAGAAGATAGCCAAGCTCATCTTGATTTACACTATATGTTGCTATGGTATCCTTTAGTTCATCATTATAGACAATAGTCGCCCTTTTAAAGATTAGGATGTCCATGAATTTTGTGAAAAAAATCATATCCAACACCATTTTGCTACCCCGTACTACCCCCTAGGTAATGGCCAAGTTGAGGCATCTAATACGACTATTCTTAAAATCTCAAAGAAGATTGTCAATGATGTTGGTCATGATTGGCACCTCCAACTCAATCCTACTTTATGGGCCTACTGTACTAGTTTTTGCACCCCTACAAGAGCCACTCCTTATTCCCTTGTCTTTGGATTTGAATCCATACTTCCTATTGAGGTCGAGTAACCATCTTTATGAGTATCTATGCAAGGATTGATTGATCAAGAAGAATACCATGTATCTTGTCTACATGAGCTAGAGTTATTGGATGAAAAGAGACAAAATTCTTTGACACATTTGCAAGCATATCAGAATCACCTCTGATGCAGCTACAATAAGAGGGTTTGACTAGAATTTTTGACACTGGTGACTTAGTCTTGAAAGAAAATCTAGACAATCAAGCAGATCGAGAAAATATTGGAAATTTTGAGCCTGATTGGTTGGGCCCATATATCATCATAGTAGCATATGGATCTAGTGCTTATCAACTCTCTACTCTTGAAGGAAAAATATTGCCTGAACTTATCAATAGCATGCATCATTGCAAGTACTACACTTAATTCTTAGAGTATCCTTTCAAAAAATCAAAAAAAAAATAGTCACCTTGATGAAAACCTAGCAAACAGGCATCTTGGTGACAATAAAAAAATGAAAAAAATGAAAAAAAAAATAGTAAAGAGAAATAATTCATCCAAAAGTGAAAACCACTTTGATGGCACTTTGGATAAGTACCATGGTGAAAACCTAGCAAACATGCACCATGTGCAGTCAGTTTATGCTCTGTCATCTACTATCACTCTACCTAGTCTTCCATCCTCTACTCATTCATTTGCACATGTCTATAATAAACCTTCGTAATCATTTCCATGTTCTGAGAACCATTGACATTTAGTATCCTTTTCCTTCATGATCATTCTTTTCATTCATTCGTCATCCCCCTTCACACATAATAAATTGATCTTGTACCTGACGGGGGCTAATTCCATGACTTATGTATTCATAGGATCTGATGCATGGTATCAACCTTTTAAAACATTAAAAATCCAAAAAAATATAATAAAACATCAAAATCTAAAAAAATCATAAAATGTCAAAATCCAAAAAAATCATAAAAACCATCAAAAATCCAAAAAAAAGAAAAACATCAAAACTTCCAAAATAAGAATCTATGTCTAAGTCAGTTTGTGTTGGTAGGGTTAAACTATGTTGTCTCTACACACTTTCTATGTAGGCAAGGCTCATCTTCAATGGGACCCTGTGACATTAGGTCAATCCCTTTAGGTTTGTCAAAATAAAATCATGACAGTCTTTTGTCAAATAAAATAGTCATGTAAAACTATGAGGTCTTTGCATGTATAACATAGGAAAGGCCATCAATCAATGAGCCCCCAAGGCCCTAGGTCAATCCTTTAGGGTTTTTTGAGTCTCTTTTTTTCCTTTCTCATCAAGCAATCATTATTCAAGCCAGATCACAAATCAACAGACTGGCATAACCAACAAATATGTTATCTGCAATCAGTCAATTACCTTAATTATCAATCATTTCATTAGGTCATTGGTCTTGTATTAGAATGGGGTATTATGTCATTTATCTCATTTGATCTTATCTCTTGTCTTTTATCAAGATGCATCCTTCCTGAGATTAAACTTTGTCTTTGGTCAATTTGGTCATTCACCTTAAGCAAGATATGTATTTCTTGCAATTGGGTGCTTTATCAACAATGGTCAATCTATCGACTTTATCAGATGTGTTCCTTTCCTTAAACATGATATGTCTTTCCTGAAACCAAGTGTCATCACATTAGTTAACCATATCAATCAAACTTTATCAAATCAATTCAATTTTGTCACTTGGTCAATCAACCTTATCATCTTTGGTCAATTAATCTTGCCTTAATCAGGATGTATCTTTACTAAAACTAGGCACAATCAACTAAATCAGTTAATCAACCTTTGTCTACTTATCAATCACTTTCATTCAAGCAATCAATCATTTGGTCATCTTGGTCATCTTGGTCATCTTGGTCAATCTAATCAATCATATCAATCAATCTTGTCAATCTTATCGACGAACATTATCTCTTTGGAAAACACTTTGTTGATCTAACTTTTTCTTATCTTTTTGATTGCTTTTTTTCGATCATGTTACTAGCTACCTCGAGGATGTCCTATCATGGATTTAGAGGGGTGATGATTTATCATTATCTCTTTTCTTTGCTTTTTTTCTGTGGTTTGTCTTGACAAAAATATAGGGGCATTCGGGTCCTTAGTATGATTCATGGAATTCCTCGTCTTTTTTCCTGTTTTTCTTTTACAAGTGGTAACATTGCACACCTTATCCTATGTCATATCATGGTATTTTTTATCCATTTTCCATAATTTTTATCACCCAATGATGATAAACATGAAATTTGACATCTATAAAGCAAGAAAGTCCATCCCTTTTCATTTGACTAATTCCATGCTAATATCTATCTTCTCTGTACTAACATCCATCTTCTTCACACTAATATCTTTCATCCACAATCATCCTAATGGCCTGCAAGTTGAATTATTTTCCTATCAGTGCATCAAAGTGGCTTTTTGGAATAATTTCTCTTTTTTTAAAAAAATTTGAGAAATTTTCTAAGGGGGCATAGATCTATCCCACCTTCACCGGGGCACACT
This sequence comes from Sequoiadendron giganteum, assembly GCA_007115665.2. NCBI lineage: Eukaryota > Viridiplantae > Streptophyta > Pinopsida > Cupressales > Cupressaceae > Sequoiadendron > Sequoiadendron giganteum. The sequence continues at coordinate 201,643,580 of CM021110.1, read as the reverse complement.
AGGGCATGATCTGAACCTGATTTTCTTGTTTATTCTCTTACACAATGCTCAAATCACATTATGTTAAAGAGGGGGAAAATGTAGAGACTGAAAAATGTTTTGGTCTACGAGCATCATTTTTCAATTGTCTTGGTCTTCTTCCTTGCATAATTAAATAATTTTAATTATTGTCTTTTATAACATTCCTCTATTAATTAAATAATTTTAATTATTTAATTAATTCATTTCTTGATCTTTATTCTACTATGATCAATTAAATAAATTTAATTGTGTCGCTAATTCTTCCTTTTCTTCAATAATTAAATAAATTACCATTTATTTAATTATTTTCTTATCATCATTCATCTATGGTTAAATAACTATTATTAGTTATTTAACTATTCATTAATCTTTTAATTCATCTATAGTTAAATAATTGTCAAAATTATTTAATTATCTCCCAATGCCTCTCTTTTATTAAATAATTAACTCAAATTAATTATTTAATGCTCTTTTCCTATTTCCTATTATTTAATTAAAATGATTATTTAAATTGTTTTAATTAAATTCCCACTTGTCTTTTCCTCAAAATAAATAATTTGGAAAAATTATTTATGCCTCCACGTTTCTAGAGATTACTTCTCATGAATTAATTATTTTCAATTTCTAATTCCTCCATATTCTTCCTTCACTATCTCACTTTTGAATATCAGCCATTGATTGTCTCTGGGCTCTTTCTAATCTTGCATGTTCATTTTGTAACCTCTCCTTTCTTGTGTTGCATGTCTTCTCATCCGTCGATCTTGAAATCTTTCTAGAAGCTCGATCTTGACCATTTGTTTGAATGGTTGTCTATAAAATAATCCTTTCTCCTCTATTTTTTCCTTAATAGCTACATTTCTCCAAAATTCTTGTTATCTTTTCATTGTCATTTGCAAGTATTCAGCACTTCAAAATCTGAGGGAAAAGCTTTGCAACTTGAGAAATAATGGAGGAGAAGCAAGGGAGATGAAGAAACTTTGATAGGAGAGTTTTATTTTGTGCTTTCATTCTTGTTTTCTCTCTTTTATCATTTGTACTCTCTTGTTTGGATTTGAAATTTGGGCTTAGATCTTAGGTAGAGTGGTTGCTATTTGGTCTTAGCCATTTTTCATTTTTGAATCTTACAAGTATATCTTGAAATTAGGGTTTTAAAACTATTGAATCTTGCATACATTTAGAATAGCTTTGCATACACTCACATTGATCATTATAGAATTTATCATTCTAAAATAGATTTCATCATGTTTTACAACACATCTTTCATCGATTTTGTCGATTCTCGTCAATAGAATTGATCGAAAAATCTTATTATCCAAGGGGTTGGGAAAGGGTCGCCATTCCACATCAATGCAAAACCACTCCCCCAATAGGATAAGTTTAAATGGATTAGAATATATGTTTATGAAACTTTAATATTTTAATATGTTAGTTTTAATGGATTCTTAACTTATTTTACATTGAATGATCTTATTGGGACTGATGCATAGTGGCTTAATTATACTTTTAATCCTCATGGATCAATTTTAGTTAACATATACTACTCCTAAATATTTCGGTTTACATCTCAATCCATACTTTCCAAAGTTAACCTAGGAAACTATGCCCCTAACTTCATCCTTTTCACAAAATAGACTTTATGAAATTGATGATGTTTTTGACATAGACATTTAGTTTGAAAATTAAGTAAGACAAAGTGTTTGTGGTAAAAATAAACTCACTAAGCAAGATAAATTGACAAATTGAACCCCACATTACCATTTGGCATATGATCGCTCTGGTTGAACAACCAAACCTTACACCCACTATCATTCAACCAAAATTTGAACTAATTGAAGGAGAACAAACAAATATAATTAGTATTTTGAGGAGCTTCACTTTTGAAATAAATGAAACACCAATCCAGTGAAGAAATGCAGCATACATCTTAAACGAACAAGAGGAACAAGGTGATATTGTGGCCTGAAGGCCCATCTCTTGCATGGCAATAAATATCATCTTTTTTTATATTCTTATGCTTCTCTAAATGATCTCTTGAAAAATAAAAAATCCCCCAAGGAAAGGTCTATAATCTGTCACTTCAAACTTAGGCATCATAGTCAAAATTTCATCAAGAAACACCTTGTGAATCTCTATCATAACAAGGACATTTTGGTAAGGAATTTTTATAGACACCTTTCGATGAATGATCTAGACTTGTATGTCCAATATGAGCCCCTCATTTAAATCAACATTAGTCTTTTGGATTGAGTTACTCCTAGGGTCTAGCATCTTTGTCACTACCTTGGTCTTGTAAAACAAAAGGTTCACTTTAGGTCAACATTGGGTCAAACATTTCATCCACCCCTTATCAAAATTCACACTTCACTTCACCAATATTTGCAAAATTTTAAACACACCAACACTGTTTGGACTTAGACATCTATCAACCCAAACCCTAACTTAACTAATTTGTATGTGAAATGAATCCTTTTCCATGCACTTAGTTAAGTTAGTTATCATTTTTAGACTATTTTATATTGAAGTTCACAAGTCTACCTTAAAGATTCACAAATACATTAAAATCCTTTATCCATACATCAAACAATCAAACCTTTAAGTCAAAAGTGTTGTCCCAAAAATTTTACAAAGATCACTCCCCATATCATTCATCTTTTCATCTCCCATTATCATCATTACTCTAAAATTACTTAGAGCATCCCTTTTACCAAAATTTGAGTCAACTAGAGAGTTTAAACATTATAAATCTCAACAAAACTCTCCCATAGGTGACCTATATTTTATGGTAAAAACAAGATCACAACACAAGAGAATCATGGAGAAAACCAAAGTCACATTCACCTCAAGTGATCCCAATCCTCAAGAATTTTATCCAAGAATTCATGTTACCCCATCACAACAACCCTCATCTCCATCAAAACCATATGAGATAGAAGATGTGATAAACAACCCCTTTGGACTTACTAAGGAATAAATCATGGATTATAAACAAGAACATCAAACCCTAGAAAAATTCACTCCAATTTTCCCATCTTTTATTATGCAATCATTGACACAATGACTTCATCCACCATTAAAACAACTCCATCACTAGGGATAAATCAAAAACCCACTCCTAGTGTTGCAACTAGTCTTGCTAAGGACTTTGGCCACACTCTTCTATTGGAAACTCACACACTTGTTGGTACCCTCAACACCAATCCTTCTCAAAACACCACTTGGACACCAACATTCGGCACTTCCCTTGTTCCTAAGAATCCTCTACATCAACATAAACCACTTACAATTTATGAATCCATGAAAACCTCAACATATCAAGGATAATCCTCTTCATCCATCCCCACAAGTACCACAAGTGTGCCCGATATCACGCAAGGAAGTGTATACCAAGTGTCTCAAATAGATCCAAAAGGGCAAGTTAATCCCCTTATGCAAGATCAACCTTCAATGCAATATGGGACATATTTATCAAAATTCCCAATGAGTTCTTCATCCATCCCATTGGTTACCCAAAACACATCTGTACCATCCATCACCAACCCAACTCAAAATAACCCATTGGTCACGAACTCCATCAACCAAGGTAATACCTTGACCACATCCCAAACCTAAGGAAATCACCAAAACATTGATCAAGGTAATCCTTTCAATCAATGGACTCAAGGTCCTAATGTGCCATTACCATCACAATACCTAATGGAACCATCATCATATTTTCTTGTGGTCCCTCTCATCATGAAAAATAAAATGGTACCTCAAACTTTCATTCCTCCATCCCAATCCACCATCTTGTAAGGAATGATAAATCAAGGTAACCCCCAACATCTCATCAACCCACAACCCGTGCAAAACATCAACACCCAAAACCCATCACAGATGTCCCAAAAATCAACTAATCCTACATTGCAAGAACATGCCCTAGCCTTGCAACAAGCACAACACACATATCTACAAGCCACAAAACAACAACAAGTAGCCCTAGCAACACAACAACAACAACAATAAGTAGCCCTAGCAATACAGGAACAACAACAAAAGCAAGCAGCGTTAGTGTCACAACAAGCACAACAATAAGCCCTTGTGGTGCAACAACATCAGGTCCAACAATAAGCCTTAGTAGCATAACAACAACAAGCAGCCTTAGTAGCACAACAACAACAACAAGCTTTACTATCTTAACAATGTACCCAAAAACAACAACAATAATAGGGTTTATACTATAATCCCCAATATAACATCGTCAACCCAAACACATTAGGAACATATACACCTCCACCACCATCACCTTCACAATATCCTACACCACCATACACACCATAAAACACCTCATCACATCAAAATCCCACATACAATTCATCTTCCTTTTTGCAGTATGTTCCTCCACCAAACCCACAATATGATGCCACAACACAATTTAAGGTGTTAACACAAGAAATGCAAGATATCTAGACTGGAAATATGAAGAAGCCCCATACACAGAACCTATGCCCATATCCATTTGATTGAAACATCACAATGGTACCATTCCCTCTCAGTTTTGAAGTCCCCAAATTTGATAAATACAAAGGGGGAGGAACTCATGTGGACCATGTCAAAGATTTTAACATCATATGTATGGATTTCACCTACAATGAGTCCTATTTGATGTGCCTCTTTCCACGAATCTTGACAGGCCCAGCCATCGACTTTTTTTCTTAGTTTCCTCCAGGTATCAAAACCTTCCAAGAAATCATTGATAGATTCATAGATCATTTCTCCTTTAATCTTGGCATGGATGTGAGCTTAGAAGAGTTGTATACTCTGAAACAAAATAAAGGAGAATCTTTCACCAGTTTCTTACAATCATGGAGACAAAGAGCTAGTAAAATAAAATGGCCCATTCTCGATGAACAACAAGTGGGGATTATCATATCAAATCTAGATCCATATCTATCCTTCCACTTAAAGATGCAGTGCATTATCTCTTATGATGAGCTTGTCCCTAAAGCCCTTAACATCGAGAGAGCTCTAATCACATAGGGAAATACTCAAGCCTACAAAGACAACTGCCCATCAACCAATTCAAACAACAAGCCTCATGTTTGGGCTAAAAACAAGAATGTGACAAATGATGGCGTGGTAGATTCTAAGGTGGTCCTAAGTGCACCTAGGCCAAACAATAATCAAACAACCAATGCTCAACCAACCATACAAAAAACTACACAATCACAAAATAATAGGATGAATAACACTGAAATGCAACAAAGACAAACCCCCAATAGGAACAACTATCTGAAATGAAAGTACGCACAGTTGTCAGAACCTATTGAGACCATCATGAAGAAATTGGTAGATTTAAACTTGATAATTGTTCCCAATTTTGAAAAGTACCAAGAACCACAAGATAAACCACCCTAGTACAACAAAAAATATATTTGTGACTTTCACAAAATTAAAGGACACAAAACATGAAAATGTATGGGACTCAAAATATTATCCAAGATCTTATCGAAATTGGAGACATATTTTTTGAGGTACTAGTTGGTAATCAGGATCTCAAGATATACAAGAACCTTGTGCCAGATCATAGCAAAGGAAACAACACTAGAAAAGGTAAGGATTACACAAATGTATAGAATACCTATTCCAATGTGGTTGCTTCTTGTGATAGTGTCATCACCATTGTCACCATCAAAGGGCCTAGTGGTGAGTATTAAGTCACCACACAACATGGAAAATTTACCATCCAAGGAGTTTCATCACAACCTAGGGCACAAACTATAGTGCCAACATTAAACCCTAGCAAGTACAGTCTCCTAGATCAGCTTAAGAATACCCCCACATAGATTTCTATCCTAGAACTATTGAGGCTATCCCCCACACATAGATTAATCTTAGAGAAGAATTTTTCCTCATCATCCATCCCTGAGGATATGGATATAGAGTATTTTCAAGCTATGGTAGGACATCTCACTATCCCTCATATTCTCAACTTCTGAGAACAAGATCTACCATCACAACCATCTCATAATTGTGTTGTACACCTTGAGGTCAATATTCATAAGAACAAGGTTAAAAGATTCTTAGTAGATGGAGGTTTTGGACTAAACATTTGCACCCTTCGGTTGATCAAGAACCAAGGATATTCAAAGGATACTATTGATAAATCAAAGAGTACCACCATCAGAGCATATGACGATCAAGAGCAAGTATTGCAAGGCATCATCACACTACCCATCCAAGTAGGACCTGTCATTGCAGAGACTACATGCCAAGTGTTAGACCTTGATCTCCCTTACAAAATATTGCTTGGTATCCCCATCAAGTGTTAGACCTTGATCTCCCCTAGATTCATGCCCTAAAATTTGTAGATTCAACCTATCACCAATGTGTAAAGTTTCCTTCTGAGGAAAAAGAAGTTACCATCCATGGAAATCTTGAACCTTTTTACTATTGCAAGAACTCGAGGGAAAGTTTTAAAAATACCCCAAATCCCTAAAAATGATGAAGGGCCTACACCTTCTACCTCATTTGTTGACCCATCTACCCTTGCATCTAGATTAGAAATAAAAACACCTATTGTACAGAACATTCCCAACATCAAAGCAATGCTCTAGGATGATGGTTGTGGAAATTATAAACTAGAGAAGAACACTTTTGTGTTGGGAGAGCTACCTCTTTCTCCAAAATCTCATGGTAAACCCACACTTATCAACAAATTAGTCAAAATAGTAAAGATGGCAGCTACTACCTTCACCAAGTGGGTGTATTTGAATAAAGAAGCTGTAAATGAGGATATCTCTAAATTGCTATATCAAGATGAACGACTTGTCCCCACTCTTCCCATGGAAGATGACATAAAAGGCTTGCAACTAATGAAGGGATGGGGCTACAACAAGAACAATAAACTAGAACAAAATGATAATGGTATGCTAGAACCCATCATTCCTGATAAATATCTAAAGAATCTTGGCCTAGGATGTACTACTATCAAGATTACCCTTTTTGGAAAAGCTACTTCTGCTAAACAAGATGAGGCTTCCTCTTGGTTACCAACATCACATGATACTACCCTAGATGATTTCCCCCTTGATGTTCCTGACCTATTTGAGGATAACTCTCTCTTCATGATATCCACAACATCCTTCGCCCCAAATGATCAACCCACTGAAATAAGCCTAGTATACCCACAACTCATTGACTAGGACCAACAAGGACCGCCAATTCTAGATTTATTCAAAAATGATGAAGCAATCTTAGAATTCATGGGACTTCATGATAACTTACCATGGTAAAATCACAAGTCTAGTTTTGATATAGAGCTATACACAGGGGCGTACTACAGGGAGACAATTGAATCTTTCATTCACAAAATTGATGACATGCAAATAACATGCAGATCTTTGAGTGAAAACCACACTATGGCACACTCTAATCCTAAAATAGTAAAAATAAAGGACGTATGTGAGGGTGAAAACCTCTCTAAGGCACCCAAGGATGAGGGATTCAATCTCCCCCTTAGTGTCATGCATCTAGAAAAGTCAGCACTGTTAGTAGAAAAGGAAACCCTAGTGAATGTGGGAATAAAAGAGGCACCAAAGATCACTTTCTACGTTGAATCCTTGTTGTATGAAGAATAAAACAACCTAGCAATGTTCCCAAAAGAGAAAAGAACCAAATTTTCATGGTCATACATAAATATGCTAGGGCTTAATATAGAAGTAGTTGTGCATCATCTAACAGTCTATCCTGAAGCCAAACCAGTCAAGTAGAAATTGAGAAAGATGCACCCTCAAATAGCACTCTTGGTAAAACTTGAGTTACAAAAGCTTCTTGACGTCGAATTTATCTAATTAATTGATTATCCCGAGTTGGTTTCCAACCTTGTACCATTTTCCAAACCCACTAGGGGCATTAGGATATGCATGAATTTCAGAGACTTGAACAAGGCATGCCCAAAGGATGATTTACCTCTGCCTAACATTGACATCATCTTGGATTTAACAGCTGGGCATGAGATGTTATCACTCATGGATGGTTTTTCAAGATATAATCAAATCATGATCACCAAGGAGGATCAACACAAAACTACATTCACTTTTCCATGGGGAACATACTGTTGGAACATGATGTCATCTAGGCTGAAGAACGTAATAGCAACCTATCAAAGAGCAGTGACCCTCATCTTCCATGACATGATCCACAAAAAATTTGAATACTATGGGATGATATCTTGGCTAAATCAAAGAAAATGAGTGAGCACATAGAAGTCTCGGGACCCATATTCAAGAGACTCGAAGAGTATAAGGTAGGACCAAACCCGAAAAAGTGTGTCTTTGTGGTTGCCTCAAGGAAGCTTCTTGGCTACATTGTATCACAAAGAGGGATAGAAATTGATCCAGAAAAATTGAAATGCATCCTATACATAGAACCACCAAAAACATTAAAGAAAATGAAAGGGTTACAAGGAAGGCTACAATATATTAGAAGGTTCGTAGCATAATTATCAGACAAAATCCACCCTTTCTTGCATCTTCTCCACAAAGGAATAACTTACAAGTGGGATGAGAAGTGTGATAAAACCTTCTAGTAGATCAAGGACTACTTATTGACACCTCCAATTCTCATGCCACCAATACCAAACAAGCCATTGATCCTATATATCTCAACAACATCAATACCACTAGGTGGTCTTCTAGCACAACATGATGAAAACAGAAAGGAAAGAGCTATCTATTACATCACCAGGACCTTGGTAGGCTATGAAATGAACTATTCATCCATTGAGAAAGAATTCTTAGTGGTATTTTTAACTTCACAAAATTTTACACACTACATGTTGTCACATCAAATCAAACTTATTGCAAAGATTGACCCTTTGAAATACTTGTTATCAAAAGAAACTCTCACAGGGTGAATGGCCAAATGGGTAATGATCTTGATTGAATTTGACATAGAATATTTGGAGCATAAGGCAATCAAAGGATAAGCAACCATAGAACAATTGGTGGAAGTGCCTATCTATGCAGAGAACCCTTTAATATCTGAATTTCTTGATGAATCAATATATTTCTTGTCAATACAATAGATTAGTGGAAAATGTACTTTGATGGATCATTCACTCAATATGGATCAGGAGAGGGTATTCTCTTTATCACCTCTCAAGGTCATTGCATTCCAAAGTCATACTAGCTATCATTTTCGTGTACTAACAACATTGTTGAGTACAAAGCCCTAATCACAACTCTAAGGATATTAGTTCAATGGTAGATACAAGAGTTAAAAGTCTATGGAAACTCATAGCTAGTTATCAACCAAGTCAATGATAACTACCAAACTAAGGATGATAATCTTACTCCTTATAAGAAGATGGTAGAGAGTCTCAAGGACCTTTTCATTAGTACAAATTTTGAGAAGATTCCTCGCATGAACAATTGAGCAATAGATGCTATAGCAACAATTGGATCATTATTAGACATGCCACACAACATCCTTCAATGCAAATTATTGGTAGAACAACTTCTCATACCAACTTTTGAAATCATAAAATATGAATTTGTGTGTGTCATCGTTGGTCCTAGATCCCCGTGGTATCATGATATATTCACCTACCTTATCAGAGGAACCCTCCCATCCGATATCACCTCCAACCTTAAAAAGACCTTTGTTAAAAAGGCATCCCTATTCATGATCCTAGGTTACCCTATATTGCTGAAGCATTGAGGGGATATTACTATGATGTCTCAACCAAGAGGAAGCTTTGACCACCTTAACAGAAGTACATGATGGAATATGCAGTTCCCATTCTAGTGGTATGACTTTAGCTAAGAAACTATTAAGGATGGGGTATTACTTACCAACCTTGGAAAGCGAAACTCATCAATCCATGCAAAAGTGTGTCCAGTCTCAACAACATGGATATATTATTCATGCTCCAACTCAGGAGTTACAACCAATGGTCATACCTTGGCCTTTCTCATAGTGGGGGCTTAACATCATAGGAAAGATTACTCCAACCTCATCTAATGGACATAAATTCATCCTCACGACCACTGAGTACTTCACCAAATGGGTTGAAGCCATTCCTATGACCTACATAATGAGAAAGAAAATTGTAAAATTTATATTGAATTACCTCATTTGTCATTATGGTTTTCCACAAGCCCTTATCTTAGAAAACATAACACCCTTCAAAAATTGAGATGTGAAAGAGCTATGTCAAAGATTTAACGTCTAGCATCGATTCTCTACTCTGTATTTGACCAAAGGCAACGGTCAAGGTTGAGGCTACCAACAAAACAATTATAAAAATCCTAAAGAAAATGGTCAATGAAGTTGGTTGTGACTAGAATCTACAGTTAAATCTTTCCCTATGGGTCTATTGAACCAATATCTACACACCTATAGGTGCAATCCCATTCTCCTTGGTCTATGGATTAGAATCCATCTTGCCTATTTAGGTTGAGCTTCCATCACTGCGAGTGTCATTGCAGAATCTGATCATTGGTGAAGAATACAGAGTATCTCAATTAAATGAGCTAAGATTCTTGGATGAATGTCATCTTGATGCCCTTAATCACTTGCAAGTATACCAAAACCAACTGAAATGAAGCTACAACAAGAAGATCAAGTGTTGATATTTCCAAGTAGGGGCTCTTTTCCTAAAGAAGAATCAAAAAAATCTTCTAGATCAGGATAGTTTAGAGGAAAGTTTGAACCTAACTGGTTAGGTCCATTTTTCATCACAATAAGTTATTGATTAGGAGCATATAAATTATCAATGCCTAAAGGTGAGCCCTTGCAAGAACCAACCAATAGTCTAAATCTTTTAAAAAAATATGCCTACCCTTGAAGGGTGTAAATCTAAAAATACCAAAAAAAAAGATCAAAAAATCCAAAAAAATAAGAAAGGATTGAAAAAGTAAAAAAAAAACAATCGTCCTCTAGTGAAAACCACTTTGGTGGTGCTTTGGGCAAGTACCTTGGTGAAAATTTGACAAAGAGGTGCCTTGCATTAATAAAGAACCTCCATCCATCTTTGGCTCTTTATCCTATCATTCTTTGCATCACATTCATCTATCACATCATTCATCCTATTTATTCCATCACCTATCCATGCCCATTCCATAGCTTCATATTGTGAAGTATTGCATCCCTTTTAGTACTACTTGGCATATTTATAAGATCAGTGTGTCTTGCCTATATCGAGGTAGTCTATCACATAACACCGGGGGAAATTATGGATTAGATTGGGTTCTTGTATATCTTAGGGTTATTTGGAAATCTCATCAAAAATCCCAAAAACATTCATAAAATTTTCATCAAAAAATATAAAATCATTTGGAAAATCTTACATAGCCAAAAATCCAAAAAAATCTAAATCTTGTACAGCTAAAATCCAAAAACATTCAAAAAATTGTAAAGTCGAAATTCAAAACATCCAAAAATGCATCAAAATCCATAAAAAGGTCAAACATCAAAAATCCAAAAACAATACCTTGTTGAACTACAAGTCTTTGAGCTTGAACGTAGGCAAGGCCATCACTGATGTGCCCTCAAGACACCCTAGGTCAATGCTTTAAGATTCCATCATAATAAATTACGAATCCATCAAGTGTTCATATCTCATTGTCAATAAGTCAAGACAATTGAACTACGTGGTCTCTACATGTATAACGTAGGCAAGGGTCATCTTTGATAAGCCCCCAAGGCCCCTAGGATAGTCTTTTAGATTAGGTTCTTGGTCAAATCTCAGAAAACCCCTATACATTTGAAAACTTGAAAAATCCAAAAGCATTTAAAATTTGAAAATACACAAAAACATTGGAAAACCTTGAAAAAACCCTAAACAGCCTCAAATAATCACAAACCCCAAAACATTCACATAAACTTTTGAAAAGATCAAAAACAACCTCAAAATATTTTCAAAATACCAAAAACATTGAAATATTCCAGAAAATCCCAAAACCACCCATCGCATTTCGCTTTCACCCGCAATAAACTTTCACCCCATAATAAATCAAACGTCATCTTCAACCTTTGGTGAAACAAATAGAAAACAAGTATCGCAAATCATAAATTGAGAACCTAAGTGTCAAAATCTAAAGTCTAGATCATAGGTAAATGATTCATTAGAGTTTCTATCAATGACATATCACACACTTCATCCTAATCAAAACGTTTGATAAACTATCCTAGGATGCATCCTTCTGACAATGGACATCAACATTATACATCACCTTAGCTATGTTAAACTAGCAAGAGATATAGATAACACTGAATATTTGTCTTTGATCTTTTCTTTTAATTTATCTAAATCACCCATTTCGAGGACCTCTCAATGATGTCTAAACGATTTAGAGAGAAAGGAATGGGGAATTGATCATTATCTTTTGTTTGTTTTGCTTGTGGGTATTCTTGTAAAATAACTTGGTGCATACTTGCTTAGTTATGTGTAGGGAGGTCATTTGGAGTAGATTGTTGACTATTGCGTATGCTTTGGTCCAAGGTATTCTATGCTTCTAAACTACATTCCAATGAGGTTTCTGTATGTCAAGGTGTGAACAAAAACTATCCTATTTGTTTGTATAGTCAAAGTCCATATCACTGGATACAATGTCATCTTGGTTTTTTCATACCATGATGCATCGTGTCTATGTATCATATCAAAATAAGGAATGATGGAAAATCCCAATCCCAAGATATGAGAAAATCCTTATCATCATCTCTCATCATAATATCTAATAAAGTCTCAGTGGATCAAGGACTTGCTAGACTTTTTGAATCAATCTTCAAAATCAAGGGTCAAATCATTCATCTATTCTTCTATCTTCTTTCAACACTGACTTGGTATCATGATAGTCAAAAAAAAATCATCACACGTCCATCATGCATCCATAAATCATTAGCATGCATACATCTAGCATCATCACAACATATCATAATAAAAGAAAACATAATCAATTGCAACATCGTTATCATTTATGTTGTTTCAGATAACATAGATTTATTATTTTAAGCATCTTAATCCATATCACATATCATACACATGTCCTAGGCATAAGAATACATCGCATTATCATATCATAAGCATGAATATTTTCATTATCCATATATACATCCATATGCATACATCATCATGTCATAAATTGCATGGAAAAAACACAAAAATAAATGCATCCATCCATATCATATGCATAAGAATATCACATCATAACATCCATCCCATAGCATATCATAAAAAGATACTAAAAAGGAAGAAAACACATCTATTACATTGCATCCATATCATTACATCATCACATATCACATATATCATAAATAAAAGAAGTACATCCATCAACATTGCATCCATAATATAAACATAATCATAGCACATAAGCATATAACATTGCATCGATTTGTATGAATATCATCAAAATATACAATGTAAATGAGGCTATCAAAAATGAACCTATAAATGTATTTCTATATAAATAATTAGGGTATACAACAAAAAAGTGTCTACAAAGTCAATAGAGATCTATCCCTCGCTGGCCCTATCACCCTATCTGTGCTAATCTGGTTATCTGACTTAGGTCGAGGCACTTAGATGCACCTGACTCCGATGCTCAAAATTGGTTTGTCGATGATGTGGAGGGATGTCTCTATAGTACAAGGTCTGCCAATATGCCACCTCCTCCCTCACTATCTCATACAGTTACGTAGACACTATCTAGCCCACTAGCCCCTATGCTTGTTGGGACTACTGCTGAGATATGACCTCTAACTATTGTTGTTGGCCGATCTCTTATGCCAATTGAACATCTGAGGTATGTCTGATTTGGCACTCATGATCCCTCTCAACAATAAGTGTCAGCAACTACTTTTGAACTTTATCTTGCTCAGTTGTCACAACCTGTAACTGTTGTTGCAACTGTTGTATCTAAACATCTTGAGGATTTGGCTCTAGAGGTGGTTGTTGTGTTGTTGGTTGTTGTACTAGTGGTTGTTGTATTGGTGAATTTTGGTGAAGTGGAGGTGCACCAAGGACCTGTTTGTCATGTTGTTGGCCATCCTGGCCATCCTATCCTCTACCATGTCCATCATGTCCTCCAACCTACCCTTTTCCTTGCCACTCCTATGGTTGGCCTCGTGCTCACCTACTCCCCTCCCTCTCAACATCCCTCATGGATGTATACCCACTAGATTTGTAAGTTAGGGAGGGGGTAAAAACCAAGCATTGTATGCAGACATTGTCTAAGCATTGGCATGCCCCTGATCATAGGCCTATGGCATGGCAACCAATTGTCTGAAACTCGATGACCTCATGAGGTGGTATCGTGTGCCCCCAAGTCACCTCTCAAACTGATCTAGAAAAAATGGTCATGTACTGATCGTCGGGCCTGTCCTGCCTCTCGCTAAACTATTTGGCTACCCTATCTAGTAGGTATGGCTTGATCATGGTATGATCTTGACCTTGCATGTAATGGTTCTACCAAGCAAAGAAGATATTTTTTGCATCATCATACCAGATCGACATCTATAACCACGACCACCATCAAAACACTATCAAGTCATTAATCACTCTCCTCTCGTAAGGGATACCAAGTTGTCTTGTGTGTTGTAGGGTAATGGCTCCTTTGTACCTCAACACAACTAGATCATCTGGCTCAACATCTTCCATGTGGATGATCAGTCAGAGCACGACAATGTGCTCCCATGCCCATATATGCAAGAGTGTGACTCTTGTACCAATAGCTCTACCATCGTAGTACACAAACCAATGCATATCATGCTAAAGGGAGGCCAACATCATTGGCCCTCATGCATATTGGGTCCTCCTGAAAAGCATCCTATGCCAAGCCAGCCACCATCTAGGATCGAACCCTCTACTCCATTGGTCTGGGGCAACCAACCCCAAAATCAGTGCACCAACAATCAATCTGAAGGTCGACGAGCACCCTTTGTACAGCTCAAGGTCAATCTATGAGTTGACCAAGACAATAGTGTCATGGCCAAGAACCTCGTGGCATACATCATTTCCTACATCAATATCATAAATCACCCACTCTTCATGTATTGACAATCACAAAATCAGCCATATATCCTCTAGCGTGACTGTTGCCTTGCCAGTGGGTAAGTGGAATGATGAGATCTCACTATTCCATTGCTTGCATAGTGTTTTCATTAGCCAAATGAGTCCTCATAATGGGCATATAGACAATGTACCACAATCCAATCTCTTTAAGGTGCTCTTGTTGAAGCTCAAAATAAATCATCAAGTCTAGAAAGAATAATAGGTCGGTGCTCATAGGACATCAAAGGTTGGATAACCTCATGCACCCACGAAGCGCACGATGTAAAATTTTTCTAAAATTTGCTAAGTTTGGAGTTTTTACCCCCCAAATGACAAAGGCATCACCATTTCCAAAGGCGTCACCATAATTCAAATTCCAAACAATGACGCTATATGCATCCAAATTCTAAATCGTGACTAACATCACTATTTACAGGGGTGTCGCCATTTGAAAATTACAAACCCTAATCCTAAATTGCAAATCAAGCGAGTGTGTTGCTATTAATTTTAAATCACAAAGTGTGTGACCATTCATAATGGTGTCACCAAAAAGGTGAAAAGGGTTGTTGATTTTTAAAATAGCATCGCAATATAACGACATCGCCCTAAACCAAATTTCAAAGCGTAATAAATGCACCAAAAAATCAAAATGCAAGGAAAGTTTTGAATTGCATACCTTGGTCCTGCAGCTAGAGGCCTCCAGTACTCTTAAACCCGATCTAAAATGTGTCGTGGAAGCACTCATTGCGCCATTTCATCAGGAGGTCAGAGCTCAAAATGCAACAAATCTATCAAGTGTGAATGCAAAAATGACTTGAAAGTGACCCTTCACCACCTATTTAAGCCAAAAAATAGGGGTCTTTGCCCTAATTTAAGCCAAAAGGTAGGGTTTTGACCTATCTTACCTATTTTGAGCCATTTTTTACGTTTTTGAAGCATTTTTTGGCATCCCAAGGCATATTTTGATACCTAAACCTATATTGTACCTTTGTCGAGAAATCAACCCAAATTTTAAAATTTCTACTTGATTTCTTGAGGGGTCAAGGAACCAGCTTATTCCTTCTCTTGGGACAATAGTGGGGCATCTAAAAAAATAGCAAAAATAAATAAAAATGATATGAGCAATAGTTTTATTCCAAAAAGCGTCAATCTTTGAACCAATGTAGCAAGTACCTCATTTCAAAGAGTGTAAAGTGTGAAACTCTTAAATTCCAAGAATCCACAATATTTTAAATAAACTCATTTATATTCAAAAGAAAGTTGACACTTCATTCATTAGAATTCATAAAATCCAAACAACTTCATAACAACGACTTAAAGTTGACAAATAGACTCATAATACTTCCAGTTAAATTCTCACACATGTCATCTTACACAACATTGATAATAATACAAAAATTTTGTAACATAAGTTTACAATTCAAGACTTAGGCATTTTGTCGCCTTAAACTTTACAATACATAATTCAAGAAATAAATAATACGTAAATGAAGAAAACATCCTTTGATCTTCAATCCAATAGCTTATCTTCAAACATGAAGATGAGAACA
Source organism: Sequoiadendron giganteum (assembly GCA_007115665.2). Taxonomy (NCBI): domain Eukaryota; kingdom Viridiplantae; phylum Streptophyta; class Pinopsida; order Cupressales; family Cupressaceae; genus Sequoiadendron; species Sequoiadendron giganteum. The sequence continues at coordinate 201,626,975 of CM021110.1, read as the reverse complement.
AGAATCAAGTGCTTTTTCTGCCCAACCTCGAAGCTTACGCTTCCCCAGAATTCCTTAGTCATTCAAATAATACCCGACCCTACATGAATCGCTTAGCAAAAAGCAATTGACAAGCAAGATGGAATCTGGTGCGTGCCTAGCATAACTAGTAATTCCATAAGCATTTTCATTTTTCTAATTCATTTAAGAAACAAGCAAGTTCGATACTAGGATATGGTAGAGAGTTATAAATATTCCATCTACTTCAATGGTCTGTAAGTTACTTGGCCAAGTAAAATTTCATGCATGACAAATAATAATAGTTTTGGAAAAGCAAAACTACACTCTCTATAAACCCATATTCGGCACCCGTCCCGGAAGGTAACTTTCCAAACACATGACATGCACATTCACTTATCAAGCATGCATGGTTCCATTCAAAATAAAAAAATTCTTTCCCAACACATGTCATGTGCATTCCATATCAAGCACACATGGTTCTACTCAAAATAAAGATTATCTTTCCCAATCACATGAACTACACTTCTATTTTCAAGAAAACACAATTTTACTGCAGTCATTTCATAGATTTAAATCACAAATAACGTTAAGTTCATATTTAAAATAGATAAATTAAAGAAGGTGTATCTCAAGTATGTAACTAAGTACATATAAAACAAGAAATGAATAAATGAGCACACATTATTTCGATTCATTTACTCATATAATTTAGCTACACTTCAATATAATCTTTGTCTAATTCGTTTCCATTTGAAGTAATTATATTTTAATTTTACTTTCTTTCTTTTTTCTGTTTTTCATATTTCCATTAAAATATTATCTTTTAAAAACATAAACCCCTCTCATTTTCTTTTGTTTCGAAGAAATTTAATATCATTCCAAAGTAGTTATCATATTTCACTTCACTTTTTCAAGTATACACTTTTTCAAGTATATTTAAATAAACATAATTATTTAATCTTATCCTTTTAAATTTTATTTAAACCAAGATCATTCAGTTGTTTAATTCCGCAAAAGTTTCCCTATCTTATCTGTTCTTTTTATTTTGAAAGTTTTATCTATCTAATAGTTTTGGTTTTAGAATCTACAAAAAAACAGATTTTACTAAACAGCAAAATCTACTGTCTCTTAATTATTTTCTATTCAAAATCATTCTATAATTTTATGTTTTCAATGATTTTTTTGGAAACTCACAAATTGGTGTTTGAATTTCCTTCAGAAGTTAATAGAAACAGTGATGATTTTTTTATAGATAATATACAAGAAACAAAGAAAGAATTTAATTTTAATCATTCTACGATCATGAATTTATCAAATAATGTTTATTTGATCCTACCTAATAATTCTTGAATCTGGAAACGATTCCTTCTTTCCTCAGTAATTTTATGTCAATTTCTTGTTGTAAATTCCCTTTGTATTTTATCCCAGTTCAAAATTTCTTCTCCTCTTTGGCCGAGCCTTTGCTCTCTTTTTCCCCTCTTCCTTCCACTCACGCCCTCCACTGTTCTCTTGTTCTCTTTGTAATTTTTTTTTGGAAACCAAACCCCAACTCCCTTTCTTCTTCCCTGGTGTGCTTTACTTCTCCCTGCCTCCTACCTTGCCTTACACGCCCTCTCCTTCCTCATGCGTTCAAGATTTCCCCCTGCTGCCTCCTTCCCTGCCATGCCTCTTTCTCCCTTAGGTCGCGCTTCATGTAATTGCAACTAAAGTTGCAAGGTCTTTTCTCTGCTAGCTGCATGGGGAATAGGTAGTGTGTTATCTCTCAATTCAAATAAAACTAAAGACTCCTCTTCACTGGCCGCCCGTATGTTAGAAGGTGAGCAATTTTCTGATAAGGAAATCAACAGTCCTCTCCTTTGGTGTGCATGTATTCAGAAGAAACATAAACTCTTTTCCTCCTCTTCTCTGGCCATGTATCAGTGAAGAGATTAACTCTATTTCCTCTAGTTGTGTGCATGATTATTGGGGGAAATAAATATATTAAAAATTTGCTAGCTGTTCAAAAAAAAAATGAATCATGACTCTATTTTCTGCCTGTGCTCTCAAAAACGGATTTCCACTCCCTCTATTCGCATTTTATTTTTTCCTCATTGATTTATCTCTTGCAAATGATGGAGTTCTTTTCAAGGTCAGATCCACTTCCAATGCTTTGATCTTCAGTCAAAACTTATCAAAACTCCAAGTTTAAATTTTTTATTACATTCAATTTTTTTTTATTGAAAGATATTTCCTTCAACTTGTTAACTACTGTTTTGAATTCAATTTCCAATTTGAACGTAATTTGTTTTTCCAATTTGATTTCACTAATTTAGTTTTAGATATTTTTTTATTTCTTCAACAAATCTTTCCAATATTAATAATACTATTTTACATTTTAATAAATTTTCACAATTAAAACTCTACTCCATTAATTTAAAATAAAAGCATCATTATTTTTAAATAATAGTAAAATATTGACACAAGGAATCCAATTATTCGAATAAAATAAATTTTCTCACAAAATAATCAGATCGTCATTTAAAGCAACATATACTATTTCACATATATTTGAGAAATCAATTTAACTTATTTTAATTTTGCAAGCATAATCATCACAAAATACATTAAAATAATAACTAAGAGTGTGTGTGAGATTCCATCATCTTCATAAACATCTAATGGCTAAAATGACTCTACCTGATCAATGTTCTCGCCTTCACTCACATTCACCTGTTCCTGCATTCACTTGCACTCAAATTTTTATCAGCAATGACAAACCCCAAATTTCATAAAAATGCATTTCAAATCATTTCATTTGCATTTGCATTTGCATTTCAATTTAAATTTAAATTTCACTTTCAATTTCAATTCTAATTCCACTTCAATTTAAATAATCCTTTAACATAATAATTAACAATCTCATGATTAATAATTGCATTTAAATAATCAACAAAATCAATACGTGACATCCTTCCCCTCTTGGAAGAGACATCGACTTGATGTCTTATTAATCATTCAATAAGCATAGCATCTCAATCAACAAAACATACTATCTCAATCAGTAAAACATAGTATCTCAATAAGTAAAACATAGTATCTTGATCATAATGAAATAATAACTAACATAATATTTGTCCAACATAAGCATAAGAAACTCATAATAGCATCCATGCTATCCAAGTTCACATGTGAATCATTAACTAGAGTATCAATTATCTCATGCATTAAGCAAATATTACTCTAAGAAAGCAAATGAAGAAAATGACGGTCAATTGTCACAAAATCCCCCCCATGTAGCACTATTTTTAGTATACTGGTCCCACTGGACCTTGTACTAAGTACTATCCCTATTAACACTAGTCTATAAGCAACTGGATTAAAGACTTCCAATACATCAAAGGGTCTCACAAATCTCAAAGCCAACTTTGATGATTTCCCAAAATACGTAATATTTACAAAACAGTCATCCTATGCAGTAATCTTGTCTTTTCTAGACCTTGCTTCAAGTATCCTTACTATCACATAGGGAAACCTCATATGCATCACTCATACTTACTCTCCCAAAGAGCTTTATTCCATAAATACATCCAATATATAATAATAACTATACTTAGTGATTTTTCATTGGTCCGTGAATTTATCCTTAGTATAACCCAAACGGAAGAGGAATGTCAATGTATTATACACTACATCGTGGGCCCAATCCTTTTCCTTTGTACTTACACTTTTAGACAACTCAAAAACCAATTCCATCCGCCACTTACACATTCATTATCCTTAGCATAAAATACTTTACCTTAATTACCTGTCTATCTCGAGCATAACCTTGCTCCTAGACACTTATCAATTTTGATACTGCTCCACACTTAAGCTTTGTTATCAATTAAGTTTAATCGATCACTTCTATCTATTGTTTCCTTTTTAACATTTTATCAAGTCTATGATCATATCCAAGCCTTTTTCAGCTTTAATAGAGTTTCCTTTATTTCCATATAATAGTCCAAACGTCAATTTTAGAATTTTACAAATCATTCAAGATTTAGTCCACCATTTTACTTATTTGATTAAAATAATATATTGCACATTTATTCAAATGAATGTCTCATGGTATGATTTTGGTTTACACAACCCTATCATTATTTGATAAACTGAAATAACTTTTCAGATTTACTAAGCAACTACTTACCCACAATATATTATTTAGGATCAAAATCCTATAAGTCGAGTTTCCAAAAACTGTTGGTTTCTTTAATGAGTCCATCCACTAGAACATTATGTTAATTCTACTAATTGAATATAGATCAATTTGTCATGTGTTCTACCATTTTCCTTCTAGAATCTCAAGTGATTTACATGTCCTACCAATGATGACTTACAGTCTTCATTTCCTGGCATACTAGATATTACCTTGCTACGTTCTGTGCAACTTCTTACTCTATCTTCTTCCAGATGATAGTGGATCTTTATTCGACAATTCCCTTTGTCATTCCAATGTCCTAACTCTGACATTATTTTCCTCGTTCCATTCTTCAATCTTCCAAATTTTAGACACATAGGTTCTTTTATATCCAACAACAGTATATCCTTTGACTAAGTGATAACCTAATTTGATCTTATGCCATTATTATTCTTCCTATAAAGAGTTATAGGTTTTGCAGAGATAATTCCCATTTATCTCAGGACATCCATACCTTGGATTTTCTTTTGTCCTTGGATTATTTTCAAAGATGCAATTCATCTTTTAACTCAATCTAATTTCCTTGATTAATCTGATACTAATTTTTGAATATTAATCCTCGTTCAATCACATTGATCTCTAGATAATAACCAATTTAATTGCATACCTAATCATCAATCATAAGCATTCAACTCCATGAATTTCTTAATTATAAGAGAGTCTCAACTTCAATATTTCATTTTGAGCACGAGTAACAATTTTGATGTTATTCTCCATAAGATTTTCAGTATTTCTTGCTAAGTGAACATTTTATGATGTTCTGTCATGACAACAGATGCTTCCTTTTAAAAGTGTTTCTCTTCTAATATAAGAGCTACTTAAAGTAAATTCTTGTCAATAATACAACTTCCTTTGACTTACTAGGAATCCCTCCTATGCTTCTATCCTTACAGAGTTTCATTAACTCCAATGATATTCAATCGCATGGGCAAATCTTAAACCCAATATTCCCTTCCAATTCTTAGGATGGAATCCTTAATTGTTGACTAGTCCGATTGTTTATAGATTTCTCCACTTTATATGGCTATAGTCAAGACCCAATGTACAGCTCATTCAAGTTTAATTCCTACCTATAGGTGTTAAAGAGTAATTCCAATACATAATCCAACTTAATAGGTTTTAGTCTCATCATAAGATCTCTCTCTTTATTGAATGAACTTCTTGTCCCAATTAGTTTATCCTTAACCCAATGTTTCATTCAAGAGTAAGGTAGTGATTAAGTGATTTAATCATTCTCATTAAGATATTTTGGTGTGGTTCACATAACATCACATCTTACTTTATTTTTCACTTCATCTCAATGGCTTAAATAGCCAACCTTTTTCTTGTTCATACGTTTCTTAGCATAGTGAGTTTCAATGTCAAGTTGTTTCATGACATGGATATATTTCATATCAAAATAACATCGTTATTTAAATTATCTATATAAATTATATAGGAGTATAGAGACACTTTCTTGCAATCATGAGTCTCTTAGATCTTTCCTTTTCAATCCAATAGACAATGATCTTCCTTATCATGCTCAAGTTATCTTCCTATCCTTTTCTAAGGCATTGATAATAATACCCTTTGATCTTTAGATCAGATAATCATAAGGTATAAAGTTCATAGTTCTTAACCTTTCCATTTGTCCTTTTTCCCTTGTGGTCATAAAATGTATGACTTAATTGTCCTTATGACTTGCAAAGAAGTCATAGCCAAGTTTTTTGTTGGGTGGGGTACTTAGCTTGAGTCAATTAACTCTCTTCCTTTCCCCCACCTTAGTGTTTCCACAACTTTCATTCTTCTTATGTTGAACTTTTTAGTAATTTACTTGCTTCCTTGGAAAAGGTTTGTCATTCCTTATTGTTGACCTTTCATTGCCATTTTCTTTCTAATATCTTTTTTTTTAATGGAGGAATATCTATACTCACTAACCTCTTTTGTTGATGTACTTCTTAACTCAAAGTGTTGCTTTCCTTGCAACTTCTAGGGTCCTGAAACATAGAGCCATTTTGTATTCCTATTCCCTTTTGGAACCATTATTCATAAGTTTTTTTATTCCAAAAACTTCAATAACCTAAATGATTTCGGTTGGAGGAACCTTGCTCATATCATTGATTGCTTTTTCTGACCGTTCTGGTCTTTTCTCAATTCCACGGTACCAACTCTTTTCTAACAAGATCTTTATCTTAACACAAAAGTTTAAGTCATGAGTTCCCCAACCCTTGAGGATACTTCCTTCGTTCATATCCTACTTTTGAACAATCTAAAATTATGTTGACTTTGCATACGTAGATTTGTAGTGTTTACACTAATCCAAGAGTTCCTAACTCGTTTACAATTGTAGGTTGCTACAATTCAATTTATCTCATTCCTACTCATTCTCTTTTTCTTAGAGTCATGTATGCACAGGTTATTCTTCCTAACCTTCCTACATAACTTGATTGCATAATCTTCCACAATTCTAGGTTTTATCATAAGTTGTTGGTTTAGGAATTATGATTCCAAGGATGAATCTTTAACTAGCCCCAATTTACACAAGTTACTAATGCTTACATCTTCCTTTTCACTTCCTTAAGTGCTTTTCTCTTGCCATTCTAGACAAGAACTTTTCAACCTTTATCTTCTGATAAGGTTTACGCATTATTGTGTAATGAGCTCATAGGTTTCAATGCAGAACTTGGTTGCTCTGATACCAAATGTAAAGTGTGAAACTCTTAAATTCAAAGAATCAACAATACTTTAAATAAATTCATTTATATTCAAAATAAAGTTGACACTTCATTCATTAGAATTCATAAAATCCAAACGACTTCATAACAATGACTTAAAGTTGACAAATAGATTCATAATACTTCCAGTTAAATTCTTACGCATGTCATCTTACATGACATTGATAATAATATAAAAGTATTTGTAACATAAGTTTACAATTTGAGACTTAGGAATTTTGTCGCCTTAAGCTTTACAATACATAATTCAAGAAATAAATAATACGTAAATGAAGAAAACATCCTTTGATCTTCAATCCAATAGCTATCTTCAAACATGAAGATGGGAACAAGAATCAAGCACTTTTTCCGCCCAACCTCGAAGCTTACGCTTCCCCGGAATTCCTTATTCATTCAAAGAATACCTGACCCTGCATGAATCACTTAGCAAAAAGCAGACGACAAGCAAGATGGAATCTGGTGCGTGCCTAGTATAACTAGTAATTCCACAAGCATTTTCATTTTTCTAATTCATTTAAGAAACAAGCAAGTTTTATACTAGGATATGGTAGAGAGTTATAAATATTCCATATGTTTCAATGGTCCTTAAGTTACTTGGCCAAGTAAAATTTCATACACGACAAATAATAGTAGTTTTGGAAAAGCAAAACTACACTCTCTATAAACCCATATTCGGCACCCGTCCTGGAAGGTAACTTTCCAAACGCATGACATGCACATTCAATTATCAAGAATGCATGGTTCCATTATAAATAAATAAATTATCTTTCCCAACACATGTCATGCGCATTCCATATCAAGCACACATGGTTCTACTCAAAATAAAGATTATCTTTCCCAATCACATGAACTGCACTTCTATTTTCAGGCAAACATAGTTTTATTTCAGTCATTTCACAAATTATAATTACAAATAAAATTAAGTTCATATTTAAAATAGATAAATTAAAGAAGGTGTATCTCAAGTATGTAACTAAGTACATATAAAACAAGAAACGAATAAATGAGCACACATTCTTTTGGTTCATTTAATCATATAATTTAACTACACTTCAATATAATCTTTGTCTAATTCATTTCCTTTTGAAGTAATTATATTTTAATTTTACTTTCTTTTCTTTTCTATTTTTCATATTTCCATTAAAATATTATCTTTTAAAAACATAAACCCCTCTCATTTTCTTTTGTTTCGAAGCAATTTAATATCATTCCAAGGTAATTATCATATTTCACTTCACTTTTTCAATTATATTTAAATAAACAGAATTATTTGATCTTATCCTTTTAAATTTTATTTAAACCAAGATCATTCAGTTGTTTAATTCCGTAAAAGTTTCCCTATCTTTTCTGTTCTTTTTGTTTTGAAAGTTTTATCTATCTGACAGTTTTGAAAGTTTTATCTATTTGATAGTTTTGGTTTTAGAATCTACAAAAAAATAGAATTTACGAAACAGTAAAATCTACTGTCTCTTAATTGTTTTCTATTCAAAATCGTTCTACAATTTTATGTTTTCAATGGGTTTTCTGGAAAATAACAAATTGGTGTTTGAATTTCCTTCAGAAGTTAATAGAAACAGTGATGATTTTTTTATAGATAATATACAAGAAACAAAGAAAGAATTTAATTTTAATCATTCTACGAACATGAATTTATCAAATAATGTTTATTTGATCCTACCTGATACTTCTTGAATCTGGAAACGATTATGTGTTTCCTCTGTAATTTTTTGTCAATTTCTTGTTGTAAATTCCCTCTATGAATCTTCTTTGGTTTGTCAATTTCTTGTTGTAAATTCCCTCTGTGTTTTATCCCTATTCAGAATTTCTTCTCCTCTCTGGTCAAGCCTTTGCTCTCTTTTTCCCCTCTTCCTTCCACTCACGCCCTCCACTGTTCTCTTTGTATTTTATTTCTTTTTGGAAACCAAACCCCAACTCCCTTTCTTCTTCCTTGGCGCACTTTACTTCTCCCTGCCTCATACCTTGCCTTGAACACCCTCTGCTTCCTCATGTGTTCAAGATTTCCCCTTGCCACGCCTCTTTCTCCCTTAGGTCACGCTTCATGTAATTGCAACTAAAGTTGCAAGGTCTTTTCTCTACTAGCTATGTGGGGAATAGGGAGTGTGTAATCTCTCAATTCAAGCAAAACTAAAGACTCCTCTTCACTGGCCGCGCGTATGTTAGAAGGTGAGCAATTTTCTGATAAGGAAATCAACAGTCCTCCTCTCCTTTAGTGCGCATGTATTCAGAAGAAACATAAACTCTTTTCCTCCTCTGTTCTGGCCACGTATCAGTGAAGAGATTAACTCTCTTTCCTCTATCTGTGTGCATGATGATTGGGGGAAATAAATATATTAAAAATCTGCTAGTTGTTCAAAATAAAAATGAATCATGACTCTGTTTTCTACCTGTGCTCTCAAAAACGGATTTCCACTCCCTCTATTCAAATTTTCTTTTTTCCTCACTGATTTATCTCATGCAAATTATGGAGTTATTTTCAAGGTCAAATCCACTTTCAATTATTTTATCTCCAGTCAAAACTTATCAAAACTCCAAGTTTAAATTTTGTATTGCATTCAATTTTTTTTTATTGAAAGATATTTCCTTCAACTTGTTAACTATTGTTTTGAATTCAATTTCCAATTCGAACGTAATTTTTTTTTCCAATTTGATTTCACTAATTTAGTTTTAGATATTTTTTTATTTCTTCAACAAATCTTTCCACTATTAATAATACTATTTTACATTTTAATAATTTTTCACAATTAAAACTCTACTCCATTAATTTAAAATAAAAGCATCATTATTTTTAAATAATAGTAAAATATTGACACAAGGAATCCAATTATTCGAATAAAATAAATTTCTCACAAAATAATCAAATCATCATTTAAAGCAACATATATTGTTTCACATATATTTGAGAAATCAATTTAACTTATTTTAATTTTGCAAGCATAATCATCATAAAATATATTAAAATAATAACTAAGTGTGTGTGTGAGATTCCATCATCCTCATAAATGTCTAATGGCTAAACGACTCTACCTAATCAATGTTCTCGCCTTCACTCATGTTCACATGTTCCTGCATTCACTTGCACTCGAATTTTTATCAACAATGACAAACCCCAAATTTCGTAAAAATGCATTTCAAATCATTTCATTTGCATTTCAATTTCAATTTCACTTTCAATTTCAATTCCAATTCCACTTCAATTTAAATAATCCTTTAACATAATAATTAACAATCTCGTGATTAATAATTGCATTTAAATAATCAACAAAATCAATATGTGACAAAGAGGGGCAAAATGTACACACTTGAATCTGATATACTAACATTGCTTCATCCTAAAAACCATCCACTTTTCGCTTAATTGATTAAATTATCCTAGCTATTTTATTTATTATGTTATTTTCATCTATTGATCTAATTGACCTAATCGGGTTAATTCACCCCTTTCATGCTAACCTTTCATCCTATTAAATTGGATAAATCAAATTATTTAATTTAATCCCTAAGTCCTCTTATTTAATTAAATAACCCTAAGTTATTTAATTAAATATCATGTCACATCCTTTTTTTATTAAATCATTTATTTAATGAATATCATATAATTCCCCTAATTTGCATAGTAAAAAATTTGTTTTAATTATCAAATTACTAATTAAATGGAATATTCCTTCCCCTTTTCCACAATTAAATTTAGTTTTAATTAACTAAATATCTAATTTTCTTCATCAATGAGAATATTCTTTCTTCACTCATTTGTAAAAGGGAATATATTATTTTTTATAACAAACTTTCAACAAAGCTTCTTGTGCAAGTTTTGAAAGTGTGTTTGTTTGAGTGAATGTAATCCCTTGATTAAATATTATCTTGCATCATCAACCCTTAATAGAAAACCATGATCCATGCCTCCATTTTCCTTCCATTATGATCGTTGATTGATCCTTTTGATCTTGACCATCAGTTTCATTTTGCCTATTCTATAAATAGAGCTTGCATCTATTGAATAGGGATGCATCTTTTAATACTAAACTTATGTTGTTAAAATCACTCTCATCTTTCACTCATATTTCATGTTTTAAAAAATTAATGGCTTCCATGGTAACTTAGTTGCATCCATTTAGTATATATTGAAATTAGGGTTTTATATCTTTTGAATCTTGCATACATTTAGAATAGATTTGCATACACTCACATCATTCATCATAGCATTTATCATGTTAAAATAGCTTTCATCATGTTTTACAACATATTTTTAATCAGTTTCGTCAAATTCTCTTCAATAGAATTGATCAAAACAAGCTCATTATCCAAGGGATTAGGAAAGGGTATCCATTTCACATCAATGTGACACCACTCCCCCAATAGGATAAGTTTCAATAGATTAGAATATATGTTTATGAATATTTCATATTTTAATATGTTAATTTTAATGTCTTCTTAGCTTAGTTTATATTGAATGATCTTATTGGGATTAGTGTCTTAATTATACTTTGAATCCTCATGGATCAAGTGTAATTAAACTATATTATATTAATCAGTCACACATTGCAAAAGGGATTAATACATGAAATACATCATCATATCCATACATAAAACTGCACGAATCTCCTCAATGCTCTTGTGCTCCATCAAGATACCTGCAATAAGAACAAAGTGACCACCATCTCAATTAAGAACTTCTCTCATCCTCCAACATGCCACCTTTAGAAGAAAAGGAACATCCCAAGGTGAAGATGCACCAATCCATGAGCACAAGCATCAAATCCAAGTGATAATAAAGGCTCTAACCAAGCTTTTGTCAACGGAAAAACCCATATGATCATAAATAGCATCCATAATACATGCTAATACATCCAACCATCCATACCTCCAAGGTATCAATACATCAGTAAACTCATGCCAAGAACATATGCAACTTGTAAACTGCAACCAACCTCCTTGTATAAAACATGTCAATGAAGAACATGCATATCCAAGAACTCCCACTACACAGGTAATGTCAAATCATATCAATTCTACCAATCAAAACTATATCAAGGTTTAGTAGTAAATAAAATCATGAATTACTAAGAACAATAACAATGATCCACACATACAACCCAAACAGTTGCATTATCTCTCACAACATGTTGCCACCATCCTCCCCAAACCATGAACATACAGGAAGGAACCATGAAGAGAGAAACCAGTAAACCATAACATGTCCTCCTATGAACACCTCTAAAGTGTACTACTATGTCAAGTATGATCTCCTAACAACCCCAAATTAAAAGCCTCAACAACATCCATAACACCCAATCTCATAGATCAAGTACAATATATGAATCAATGTAACAATTCCAAAATGGATTAAGCCTCTCTAATCAAGAAGATCAAACAAAAAGTAACCATCCCCATAACTGGAAATCATCCCATAAACCATCTCCTAACAATCATCATCAAATAATGCTATCATAAACTCAAATTCACAAGGAGATAACCATGCCATAACATCCCTCAAAATGAATCTTCCAGAGCTAACTATCCATAGCTCAAGATCTATATTTATGAAAGATAAAGAATATAAACTCATGTTAAACCAATCCTCAAATGAGTATCCATAATCAATCACCATGAATCAACTTAGTCCTATGAGAATCAAAGCATGAAACATAACACATTTGAAAGATATAATGGTCAAATACCTCTCAAATAATAAATTGCCAAGTAGACCAAGAGTGGGAATGAGAATGCTCCTCCAAGATAACCAAGTCATCATGACTTACTCCAAGAAAAATCTCCTCTATCTATCCAACATGAACTCACATCCATGCCAAGTGAAAGCTCCTCGGTCTTCCTGCTGAAACCTCTAAAGAGTAATTGTCTCAAGAAAAAAATTATAATCATAAGAGAACTCCAACAATCACCTAAGTCTCCAAGTATCCATGAGTATTGTTACTAGATTTTCACCTACAGGCTCAATCAAGAAGAGCCATCTATGTTTAAAAATGAATGGTACATTTTATTAAACCTTCTATGCTACATTTAGTTATAAAAATGAAACAACTTTACAAGATTACAAGAACACAAAATTATTACATTCATACAAGTGAATGAAACATAAAAGATTTTACAATCTTTTTGAAAATGTAATCTTTATTGAATGTAATTAGATACATGTGTCTCACACAAGCAGCCGTGAGACTGACTTACTCATTTGATTCAAATAGGAACTAAAATATACATGAATGAGTAAATGTTGAAAAGAAAATGAACATGTAAAGAAGGTAACCAGTCATTGCCTGAATGACTGGTTCTGCAAATGAATCTGGTGTCTAATTTCCTTGCCTTAATCCCTATAGCTCCTTGGACCCTAGGTGCCTGGTGTCGGTTACCTGCATTGGGTAAAGAAATGAGTTAGAACATTCAGTTCTAAGAAATGAAGGGTTGAATTCTGAACGTGCACATCTACCCATACATACATATGTTAATTCTTATGTGCATCAAATGTAATGCCTATCTTAAGTGTCCATAAAAATCCAAAATAGAAGAACATTATACACACTTAAGGTAGGCATTTTATTTCTAACTTGTTTGTTTTATGTGTAGCAACAGGTGATATCTTTGTGTTTTTTGTAATTACAACATGTGGGGTAAAAAGTGGCTCCCACAAGGGTAGAGCCCAGCATGCATGTGAAATGCAAGTACAAATAGTGATATGTCTGAAAGTGTATTTACTTATTAAAGCATCATGTGCAGTGAGCAATATCAATAAAGATGTTATATTTTATTGCACAGAAGGTCATTGATCGCATAAGCATTACGATGCATTGCTATAGTCTTTGAGAGGGATAACAGCAAGTCATGACATGAGGATAGCCATATGAGGTTTTGATAAAGGTAGGCATAGTCTCATAAAATTGTAAAAGGTGCTAGATCAAGGTAAAAAAATAATTTATGATAAGGAATGACCTGTAGAGAGACCAAGGAAAATGATCTATAGTGTTATGAAGGGAGTTTTAGTTGCATCAGGACATTCAAATGTCACAAAGGTAAAGAACAATCACAACTGATATATTGAGGAAGTTACAGTTGTTTGTATGGATAGGAGTTGTTGGGAGATATTTATGATCTCATTTCCTTTAAGAGCTAGATCAGGTCATCAATGATAGGCAGTGACAGTTTGGTGTGAATGTGGTCATGAGATGCACAATGGTTGAGGGGTTAGCTAGTGGAGCAACATGAAGGCTTAGTAGAGACACTATTGTGGCATATCCGTACTAAAAAAAATATTCTTAATCATTATGCAAAATTCTTCTTAATTCTATAAGTCAACTCACCATACAAGCTATAAAAGTCTGAATATGACAGGAGGGAGCACTTACCATCTAAATCTTTTGGAGATGTATCAAGTGTTAGAGCTCCATCACCATTGAAATCAAAGGACCTTGATCAGATGGGGACAATGAGTTCTAGTTATCAAATGATTAGAGGGACAATAGTCCACATCAAAAGGTTTATGATTGTGATTAATAAATGAGTATTGAGTTCACCTAAGCACCATGCAAAGTTTTGATCTAGAAGACAATCATAAAAGGGTAGTCTTAAGAGCATAAAATATTATCACAATTAAATGACAATGAGGCAATAAAATGAAGTAGAGGTTTGCGAGTTAAAAGGAATCTTCTAAGGACCATGAAAAGGCATCATACCATGATAGATATTGTTTATGAAATCTTTGATGATTCAAATTCCAACTGCTTCTTGACGAATCAAAGGCACCAAGGTTGTCATAATCAATGTTATTCATTTACAAAGAAGGTGCAACAATTCTTCAAACTGAAATAAGTTCTGAGAGCTCTATAGAAGTGGACAACCATTGCTCATGATAGTGCATAGTACCATTAAAAAGTAACTTGAATGTTTTGTTTGTTAGTTATGAGTTTAGGGATAGTCGAGGGCATAATCATTATGCACGGGTAATCTAGAGGAAGGTGATGATAAAAGAATGCAAAGTCAATAAGGATGGATCGCATCCATAGACACAAGAATGCAATAAAATAAGGCCATGGCCTTGAAGTGGAAGCCCTCAAGAGAAGAAGTAAAACTCTTGTCTCCAAAAAAAATGTAAACCCAGAATGGAGGTCTCAAATCCTTGACTATGGAGTGAGTATTATTTTCCTACAGAGGAAAAATACAAATTATGGTGGCACGATTGAGCTCGAATGGAGAAAATTCATAAAGGAGGATGCAAATCAAAACCCTATGTCACAGCCCAAAGTCCACCATTCATATACATAAATACAAGTAATCTTCAAGATTTGCATGAAAAATGCAGGAAAAGCTAGAAAATGAAACATCTTCATCATTTTTAACACAAACACGAGCTTGAAATGTCTTTATTTTCGTAGACAATAAGAAAAATTTGAGAAAAATATAGCAGATTGTATGCAAATGGAGGCTTACCCATGCAGTCTCAATCAAAAGGAAGCTCCAGTAAGTCTTTGAAACTTTCAATGTTGCAAATGAAACCCTCACCCATGGCAGCGGCTAAGTTCTCCCAGAAGTTGCGAAACAAATGAAATGAAATATTTCATGTTTTTTTTTCTTTTGCTTAGGGTTTGTTAACCCTAGTATGTGGCCGATAGAAGACATGGCATTTTTTCATTTAAAAATGCTATGTGAAATTTATTAAAGTTGAAGGCTAAGACTCTTAGTCTTATTCCCTTTTAATTTATCTTTAATGTAAAGTCTTTTAAAGACTTATGATGTTTATTTTTGGCATGGTGTTGGAAAATTGTAAAACACTAGGTCTTAATGATGCTTTACAAATCATTTTGACTTAGGTGTTCTTTTGATGCAAGAATATTGAGCTTTCAACGCCTGATAGGAGGAAAGATAGAGATATGTTTGAATTTATGCTTTTGCAATCATCTAGGAAGAAGTTGGAGGAGTTTGGAGTAGTTACCAACATGTGCCAAAGTTTGAGGAGTTTTTTTAACTCATTAAATTGTTTTTTAAAGAAAATAGGAGCTTTTGGAGGGTGTTTTGAAGAGTCATCATATTTGACTTGGTCAAATTGAATTCTTCAGACATTTTGGAGCATGTTTCATGGAGATTGAGAAGCTAGATTTTAGGCCTTTTTGTTTCATCCGAGCCATGGAGCTTCTAGGTCCTATTTTGATGGATTTTTGTTGGGAGTTGAGGGATATAGTCACTTATGTGACTTCATTGTCGAGAGTTATTGATATGCATCTCTTGGAGACAGTGGCTTTTGGCAGTCCTTTCACAGGTCTTGTGTATGCTATTGTAACTCAGTTTTGAAGATGAAATTCAGTAAAGACCTTGATTATTATTGACTTGAAAGCTTTGCCTACTAGTTATTTGCATTTTTGTGTTTAGTCACCTGATTGATCAAGTCTTTTTAGTGAAGTAATGTTTATTTCCTTGAAGCTTTGTCTCAGTTTTAGAACCTTTATGCAGAAAGTATGTTTATGCAGGTTACAAATTGTGTCAAAAGGTGTAAAAGATTTTTGGATGTGAAATTAAATTTCCTTCTAGGAGTCTGAGCACTAAAACCTGTTTGTGAAGCACTTTTGAAAAAATATACAGAAATGAGTTGTGCAAATTTATCTTCAATTATTACAAGCAAGTGTATGAAATCTAATTTCAAATTAAGTAATGTTTAGGTGTATCACCATAGAATTCAATATTCATTTCCATGCATTCCTTCTTCCCTTTTCCTTCACAGTCAATAG
Organism: Sequoiadendron giganteum; assembly: GCA_007115665.2. Classification (NCBI taxonomy): domain Eukaryota; kingdom Viridiplantae; phylum Streptophyta; class Pinopsida; order Cupressales; family Cupressaceae; genus Sequoiadendron; species Sequoiadendron giganteum. Next base: position 201,610,296 of record CM021110.1, on the reverse strand, counting down.
TTTAGGTGATATCCATAGGAAATCGGCCTTCTCCGAAGGTTGACCTCTACCTACAAGTAACCCACAACTTTAGAGGTCTTCCCATGTTACACTGAGGTTTTGAACATCAAATTGAATAGGGTACAATTTCAGTAGATAACAAGTACTTGTAACCGATCAATCCATGCCAAAATCCAAATTCAACATAGCACCATCATGAAGTAATCAAGAAAATGATCAATGTATCCAATACAAAGAGAACTACCCATGATCAATTTCAAAGCTCCAATCATGAATCATGAACATAAACATGACAACATGATCTAACCATCTCCTCCTAGGAGATCACATGCACCATAACATACATACACATCATGGTCTCAAGAGAGAAAGTACCGTGCCAAACTCTAAGCGTGCATCAAGAGTAAATCATGACATAATAGAAACCACTCTAAACCAATAAAACATGTCTCCAATCACATGAAGATAACTATACCTAATGATGCATCCACGTCACTACCAACAACTCCCACTGAACCATGGTACGAGCTACACATGTAATCATGACAACCATCCTCTCCATGAGGATCATCTAGGTCTTCACACACTCAACTGTAATATCAGTAACATACAAGTGAAACCAAGATCTCCAAGCCAAGAAGAAACATACAATTACCAACAAACCATCATAAACATATCCATCACCATGAAACCATCATTTTAAAAAGATCCCACTGAAAGTGTATAACCAATGAATGTAACAAGCTATCATGACATCATGATAAAAACCTCCTAACGAAGATCAACCAAGAATGACTTCACACAATCAAAGAACTCAAATGCAACATGAGCTCCTCAATAAAGATATAAACATAAAACGATGATCCTCATACCAAGAAGATACACCACCACAACTTGAATCAAGAGTCGATCCAACACCACCAACAATGCACCTGCATAAACCATCATGACATGCCAAAGTCTCTAAAGCACAGGAAACATCCATGACACCATGATCACCACCAGATGTACCAACAACTCAACCCAACTGTGTCCACATATCTACATATCATAGTCAACTTCATAAGTCTCATATCATGAGTGTACTTGGCAATACCATCTCACCTCCTCAACATGACATCAAAACCAGCAAACCAAGTGACTAAACCAAGCCACCAAACTAAAAATGCATCAACACTAAAATATCTATGGGTATAGACAACCCATATCCAAGTCATAGGTACAACAAGTATAGGTCACCTACAATGCTACACAACTTATAGATATCACAATCAAGAATACAAATCCAACCAAACTGATAACCATATCAAAATGAGAATAATATTAGATGTACAATTGAGCATACAATGAATCCAACATCAAATCTCCTAGATCTGAGAATCCATAATCTCATAGTATCACCATAGTCAAAAAATACCATAAACAGTTTATAATAGAATATCAACAAATAAATCATGTCAAAAAAACTCCAAACTTGATTCATTGTGTAGTGCTCTAAACATGTTTTCCATTGACTATTCGAAGTCTAAAATCTGACTTTGTATGCACTTGATATCACCTCTCGAAGCTCAAAACAAACATCTAACTTCTAGCTAGAAAAATACTATGAAAACTATAAAATATTAGAAAATAAATGGTACCAAAATGTAGAGCACTGAGTTACCTTTCCAATGAGTCCAAGAAGAGCAAAAATGGAGCACCTAGACAAAAGTTATGCCCCTCGAAAGAAAAAGAATAGTTTGCACTTGAGGCAAAAAAAAAAGTGGTTGGGCGGCGGCCCCACCCGGGCGGTGGACCCAAAATTGCATTTAAATCCATTTAAATTTCCAAGCATTAAAAAATTTATCGGACCCTTTAAAAATATTCACGGGTGGAATTTTTTAATAAAATCCTTTATTAAAAAAATGGTGATCAAAAAATATATAGAAGGTTTTAAAAAAATTATATTAAAAATTTAATAAAGGCGCCACCATCGGATCGGTAGGGCCCACATCGGTGGGACATAGTCTCACTGGCAATAGTACCCACTGACTGGTCGATAGGGGCTTGCCCCTGGCAGGCGGCGGTATGCCGACCTACCAATGGCATGTACGGGGGTCGGACCCCTTGCCAAAAATTGATTTAAAAAAATAATAATAATATAAATTTTTCTGCAATATATTTATATTTTGATTTTAATTTTTTTTGTTTTATTTTGTAGGGAATTTTTAATACCGATGGATTATTTCAACGAAGCAATTTTTTAATAATTGTTATTTTTTGAGTACAATATTGATGCCCGTACAATCCAAATATGGGGATTTTACAAAAAAAAATTGCATTTTTTCCAACTTCTCCAAAATAGGCCAAGTTATATATCAAAATTCATCTCTTGGCCAACCTGAATTCAACCATGAGGTCCGTTTTGTCCCAGGAGGTCATTTATAAAATTCTCCCCATAAAACCCCATTTGAATGCACAACCAAGAAACCCTTTTTGCCCTAAATTTTTCACACCCTAAAACTGCAAACAACCCATCATAACAGCAAACCCAAAACCCTTAGATCTACAATAAACAACCTACAAAACCCTCATATCTTTCCATGTCTTTCATTCTCTCATGTATTACATAGATTCAAACTTCAAGCAATATTTTATCAACCTAAGGTTATAACAAAAATCTTAAACCATGAAAGCTCTGATACCACTTGTAAGGAAACTTACAACCATTGCATGATAATTTCCACATAACAAAAAGAGATAACAATGAAAACAAGTGCTCAGAATCCACATACAAGAGAATATAAAACATATCCATCAAATATGACACAAGATATACCATGAAGCAAAAGCATACATATTCCTTTATATTAATCAACCATGAAGCAAATACAAAAGTTATAATGAACACTTCTAAAGCATCAAGTCTTCCAATGCATTCCCATGTGTTCAAGCATGAATCCACACATCTAATGTCATGTTTCATAAATGAACTCTCAAGAAGATTCAATAATGATAGCCAAACCACTTAGCCCCATCCTAAACCACTACATATATGTTTGTTTTTATAAACACAAACTCACACAAAATACAACTAGTGGTAAGGTGAAACCATGCACCACTAAACCATGTGAATACAAAACCACTGACCCCTTATTTAATATTGGTTACTAAGACATCACTTTATTTAATATTTCTCCAATATTAAATTATTATCACATGTATCCCACACAAATAATAATAATACAATGTTACAATCCAACATAAGTGGGTCCCCAAATAATTACCTAGTGTGATTAGCAACACCACCAAGATGTATCACAACTAAATAATTATTTAATTACAATATTATAATAAATCAAATTATGAAATGGTGTACAACACCATATCCCAATAGAGATAATGAGGACTTCAGGAAGCAAGGTATACAGTTATGGAAAAACAAGCTGGCATGAAGGTGTGCAGAAATGGCATTGGCACTCCCTGCAAGATCTAAATGCCCCACAGGATCAAAAAGTGTGTAAGGGGAAATGAGGGACGTTAGATCAATGATCCAAGAGGGACATTAGAGCAATCTGATGAAGAAAACTGATCTACAACCAAAAACCTGAAATCTAAAATCTAGAAACTCCTACACATACGAAATTGAAACTATACTAATGCAAACATGATAAGGAATCTACTAATTACCAAAATGAGAACAAAAGATAGCTTTTACCATCCTGTAGCGGAGTGTTATTCGCTTGATGTTGGATTGTTCTTATCACAAAAAACCCTCTAAAGTTCATGTGCAAAGTGTGGATGAATGCTTGCTTGTGTTTCGTTGATCGAAGATGATGGATGAATTTCTCTCAAGGATGATCTTGATAGCACTTTGTTGCTCAATGTATGTTGATTCTTCAATCCTTATTTGTGAGGAAATGGGTTTGTTATATAGAAAAAGATATTTGAAATAGATGATCGAGATCATTTTGAAGAATATCTAGATCAACGGTCAGAGTGTGTTGAGAGGATTTAGACATGAGATAATTGTGCAAAGTTGATTGCACAATTTGTGTGATTGGGAAATAGATTGGCTAGTCAAGACTCTGATTGATCAGTTAACTAAATAGATTGATCAGTCAACTTTGTGATGGCTTAGTTAGGAATGTGATGTTTTAGTTAACTGAATAGATGGATTAGTTAACAAAATAGATTGATTAGTTAACAAATTAGATTGCTTAGTCAACAATCGTAATTTTCTAAATCAGAAAGTGGGTGAGGAATATGAATTAGTTGATTTAATTAATTAATTCCTTTTTGGGATTTGAATGTGCAAATCAAGTTTGACTTTTTCCAACAAAGTTGCATTAGTTTGATTTTATTTTTGATAATTGATTTGAATAGTTTGATTTAATTCAATTTTTTGGAGGGAAGTGTTGTAATTAAATTATTATTTAATAATTTAATCCACTTAGGGAAATAAGGTGATTTAGTGACATAATTAAATAATTGGTGTTATTTAATTAATCAAGATGAAATAAGGTGGGATTAGGACTTTATTAAATAAAAGAGATTTATTTCATTTGTCAAAATGATGAAATGTGAATTAATTAAATAATGTTGTATTATTCAATTAACAGAGGACTTAGGGTTTCTAGGACTTTATTAAATTTCTTTGAAATGATGAAAAGGTGATTTAATTGAATAATGTTGTTTTATTCAATTAATAGAGGAATTAGGGTTTTTGATGTCGTTTTGATGTGATGCAATGTGGTGCGATGCGGGAACGTTGCGGTATGATTTTGAGCATTCTGGGATGATTCGAGACATTATGGGATGATTTTGAACTGTTCCGGGGTGATTCTGAGATGATTTGAGACTTTATGTGATGATTTTGAGTCATTCAGAAGTTTTATGGGATGATTTCGAGTCATTTTGAAGTGTTATGAGATTATTTTGAGTCATTCTGAAGTGTTACAGGATGATTCTGAGTCATTTCAAAGTGTTGCGGGATGATTCTGAGTCATTCTGAAGTGTTACGGGATGATTTTGAGTCATTCTAAAGTGTTATAGGATGATTCTAAGTCATTCTGAAGTGTTACGAGATTATTCTGAATCATTTTGAAGTGTTACAGGATGATTCTGAGTCATTCCGGGGTGATCCCACAATAGTGGTTTACAATTTTTGGCCAAACTGGACACTAAAATTATTATTCTTACATAAATCTTCACATTCGGGCACTTATAGCGGCTAAACCGTGAGGAATTTGAAGATGATGCAAACTAGAGTCTTGTCACATTTTGTCTGTAGATTCTATTTTATTTTTTTTCAAAAAATTTAGAATCAGATTGCAATTCTTTTTCCATCTCCCACAAAAACTGGTTTTTTTCATCAAACAACATTTTTAAAAAGTGACACACACCATATAACACATAACTTTTTTTCCATGAAGGATAAAATTCTAATTCTTTCGAATTTAGATTTGTAACTCCAATATCTAATGCTTCCACTTGGTTATATAGTTTTTAATTGAATATTTTTTCTCTAATAAAGTTCTAAAGTCAAACTAATTACAATTCAAACATAGCGCGATCATATAACGCGTAACTTTTTTTGTATATATCGAAATTCAATTTTATTTTTTTGTTGAATCAAGGACTTCAATATCTGGTGCACTCATATTTTTCAAAAAAAATTGATAATCTGCTATTTTTCCACATGTGTAGAACAAAGACCTTCATTTTTTATGAAAAAACTATGTTTAATAAAATTAAAAAAACAAATACATAATAAAACCAAAACATATTAAAATTATATTCATTGCATAGCTCATTCTGAGGACTACCTGATTCCAGTTGGGTCTATGAAGTCTCCTCCATTTTCATCCTCAATCCGAGCTTCAAATGGAAAAAATATGCCAAAATTTGGTGGAAGAGGGGGAGAAAGGCAAAAAAGGGGGGTTCGAGCGAACCCCCCCTTCGAGCAAACCCCCCTTCGATCAAAAGGGTAAAGGGGAGTTCGCTCGAACCCCCCCTTGTTTTGAATTTTCCATTTGTTTTGTTGAAGAAACATGACATCATAGGGTTTGAGTGAACCCACCATGCAAAAGGGGGTTTGCTCAAACTAGGGGTTCGAGTGAACCCTTCTTTTGGGTGCATGTGAACCCCCTAGTTCGCACGAACCCCTTAAAACTTGAAATTTTGAATGTGTGAGAATTTTTACAAATTTCCTTCCTCACCAAAATTGTAAACCACTATAATGGGTTTACCCTCTGAAGTATTATGGGATGATTCTGAGTCATTCTGAAGTGTTACAGGATAATTTTGAGTCATTTTGGAGTGTTACGGGATGATTTTGAGTCATTCTGAAAGTGTTACGGGATGATTTTGAGTCATTTTGAAGTGTTATAGGATGATTCTGAGTCATTCTGAGATGATGTTCCATATCGTTTGACGTTGCTTGAGGTTGTTCGATGTCGTTCAGTGTTGTTTTGATGTCGTTCAGTGTTGTTTGATGTCATTCATTGTTGTTTGATGTTGTTCAATTTTGTGTGATAGGTGTCAAGTCAATTTTACATGTCTACATTTTGCCCCTCTTTGATACAAAGTACCAGTTGCTTTGTTTCAAATATTTTGGTTTTTATGATTAATTTTTTAAAAAAAATTATGCCTCACTATGCCCTAGTGTTCAGTGGAATGGTGATAGGACTCCATGCTTCCCCCTCGAGAGGTTGATCGAAAATTTCAAGTTTTCAGGTTAGGCTCTTGACACTATTATATTATCCTTTCGATGTTTCTAACAGAATATTCTATGTTAATGTGCATCGTTTCTTGTTCAGAGCTTCTAATTTGCAAGTAAGAATATTTCCTAAGTGTAATTAGGGTTTCCTTGAGGTGTTATATAGGCAATTTGTCTTCAAATTGGTTCATTTTTTCTTGGTTCCATTTTCTAATTCTTGTCTCTCAATTCCACATTTTGTCAATTGTTGAGGGAGAATGTTGAAATTCGATGTTTCCCCACATCATTTTGAGTTCGTACGAGAGTATAGATGGCCTTCAGATATCAGTGCCACGGTATGTACCTTTTTTCCCTTCGCTTTCATCGTGTTTTTGTTCTCAATTTGCGTGTGTGAAGTCCTGTTAGACAAATGCATTGTTTTTGAGGTTCTAGCGCATCTATCTCAATTTTGGTGCCTTTGTCAGGTGATTTTAGTGTTTTTGTCCAAGATTGGTGCATTTTTTTTAGCATTTGTTGAAGAACTATGCACTTGTCCTAAAACTGCGTAGTTGTTCTAAAACTGCGCACTTGTCCTAAAATTGTGCATTTGTCTAAATATTGCACCCAAAATCTTGTGCATTTGTCCTAAATTGGTGCATTTGTTTGTCTCATGTTGAGCATTTATCCTGAAATCTGGTAATTGAGTCTTTGTCCATCATTTTTCTCTCAACTTTGTCCAAACCCTAATATGTGTTCGTTTTATGTTCTAAATGTCATTCTTCGTCATGTTTCTGTTATAAAACCTTGTCTTGTGTCTCTTTACCATCTAAACTATCATTTTATGTTGCTTTTTTTTTTAGAGTGAAACCCTAATTTGTGTTTGTTTTCCGTTTAAGCATCATTTTGTTGTCCTGCTTGCGTTCTAAACCCTAGGTTGTGCCCGTTTTAGCATGATACATGTCATTTTTCATCTGGCATGTATCGTTTTATGTTGCTTCACTATTTTTAGAGTGAAACCCTAACTTGTGTTTATTTTCTATTTAAGCATTGTTTTGTCATCCTGCTTGTGTTCAAAACACTAGCTTGTGTTTGTTTAACGTCATACATGTCTTTTGTCATCTAGCAAGTGTTATTTTATGTTCCTTCACTATTTTTAGAGTGAAACCCTAACTTGCTTTTGTTTTTGTTTAAGCATTATTTTATTGTCCTGCTTGCTATCAAAACCCTAGCTTGTGTTCGTTTAGCGTCCTACATGTCATTTGTCATCTAGCAAGTGTCGTTTTATGCTTCTTCACTGTTTTTAGAGTGAAATCCTAACTTGTGTTCATTTTTCATTTAAGCATCATTTTTTTCATCTTGCTTGCGATCAAAACCCTAGCTTGTGTTCGTTTAGTGTGATACATGTCGTTTGTCATCTAGCAAGTGTCGTTTTATGCTTCTTCACTATTTTTAGAGTGAGATCCTAACATCTTTGTTTATGTCACTTGTAGGAAAATCTATGTCCACTCATGACGAGAGAGAGACGTCATCGTCACCTATTTGATCCTATTGCCCAGTTCGATGTATTGGAGTGGGACTTTCTTGAGGCAGTGGGTTTGTATCATATTTGTCACATGCCTCCTATGAGGACCCATACTACACTATTGACCGCTCTCATTGAGAGGTGGCACTCTAAGACATCATCTTTTCATTTTTGTATAGGGGAGGCAAATATTACTTTAGAGGATATGTGGAGGATTCTTCACATTCCTATTCATGGTGAGCTCGTCACGTACCAGATTCGTCGAGGTGCCTGTGCTATGCAGAGATTGTTAGGTGTGGATGTTTGAAATGTGGAGATTGATTTATCTGACTTTATAGATAGTGTGAACCCTATCATTCTTGTCCTTTGTGGCTTGGTATTAGGATTATATGTTCCCAATAGACAAGGTCGACGATTTACAATTGGCTAGGGTGTATGTATTGAGAGTATGCTCAAGCATGGTATGAGATATGCCTAGGGTGCTTGTTTGCTTTCCCATCTTTACCGAGATATGTATGAGGTAGTGTATCAGGGTGGGAGGTCATTTTATATAGGTGTATCCCTTTTGCATGTTTGGGTGTGGGAGCATATTGCAGTCACTCATCCTGACACGATTTAGGATTGTTCTTCGGATGATTCATACTATTATCATTATGGGGATTTTATGCACTAAACTTTGCCTAGATATCTGCCTTATTGGTGTTGTGTGTTCGACGAGATTCTTGGTTTTGTATGGATACCTTACATTAGCTATAAGGGTTGGCCATAGGATGCATATCATCTTGTGTACTACCAACAGACTCATTGTTTTCTTGGTCGTTCATTATCCGTGATAGAGCGTTATCTACCTGATTGAGTTTGTTATCGATTTGGTGAGAGGAAAGGGTTGATTCCTAATTCGTATGAGGCTCAGTTTGGTCAGACTTGTCAGGAGGTCCATATATGGGGTATCCAATTTGATGCAAATACTGTTATTGTCGAGTTTTCAGCACTTGCTCTAGTTGGTTGGGGTTGGTCCGTTGGAGTGGCAGATCCAAGTACTACTCGTGATTATGAGGAGTGGTGGTCATGACATAGGCCTATGAGGCTTATTGATCCTAGAGGTGGTCATATTATGGGTAGAGATGGCATCACAAGTCGTTGTGGTGAGCGACAATGTGTTGAGGTTCTTGTAGAGCAGTTGGATCGAGTTCATCATGATGAGGCAGAGGATATTCGGGATGAGTGGGTGCCTCGTGCACAGGGTCAGAGACAAGTTCCAGATCCTCCTTCACTAGCTAGGGATGTTGAGTGGTTGCTAGCTTAAATAACTTTGGACAGAGATGCAGAGGTTGCACGACGATAGGTCATCAAGGCTTTGGTAGATACTTTGAGGGTTGAGCGAGATATGGCATTTGGTAGACTATATACGGCTAAGGCTCAAGTAGTATTACTGACAGCAGAGAAGGATTCTCTTCAGGAAGATCAGAAGAGTGATATTGGTAGATGACATGTTGCAGAGGCTTGAGTACTGTTACTGACAATAAAGAGAGATACTCTCCAGACAAAGCATGATGGTATGCATGCAGAGCAAGATAGGTATCTACATGCATCTACCTATTATCAGACTTTATATGATGCTACCGTTCGTAGGGCCTCTCAGTGTCCACGGTTTGGGGAGCCTAGTGCTATGAGCGGCGATGGTGGTGGTGGTGGTGTCGATGTTGGTGATCATTCTATGAGATGTCCAGATCATTTTGATTTTTCAGTAGTGTTTGTCCATCCTGTGGGGATTTACCATTTTTTATATTTGATCTTCATGCTTTTTCATGGTGGAGAGGTATTTTGTAGACATGTGTTATATATATTCCTTGGTCTAGTTGAGACATCGTATATATGTTATGATTTTTGTACTTTCCTATCACTTGTATCATTATGGATGGACTTATGACATATTCCCTTTTTTATGATGATATATATGAGATGTACCGTCTTTGTTTCAGCCTCATTTGTATGTTTATGTGATAGTGATATACGATGATGTATGTTTATATGTAATTTATTGTGCCTTTCTGATTTATGGATTTGATGTGAATGGAGGAATCATACGTTGTCTTGTTTCGTGATGATAGATGTTTTATATATGAATGCCCCATACATGATACATGATGTTTTTAGTTGGTTTATTATCCTCATGATATGTATTGATAACATTTTGTGGATGTAGAATGAATATATTACTGATGATGTGTTATGCAAGATGAATGTTAATTAGAATAAAAATTATGTTAATAGAATTGATGATGTTTAATTAGAAGAAACATGATGATGGATAGAATTGATTATGTTAATTAGAAGAAACATGATGATGGATAGAATTGATGTTACTTTACTTCGCTTTAGAGACTTCGTTGTTTGAACAATCTTGTTTGATGTAGCAAACATATACGATGCACCAAGGTATGAATTACCAAAGTGAATTTGTATTTATTGCATGGACTTTGACTCTACAAACAAAGAGTATCTTTGTTAATACCAGACATAAGGAAACTTTGTTTAAAGTATAGGGGGGTTGCATGAAAAATGTTTCAGACCAGTCACACAAAGAGGTATAGAACACCTAACATGTAATTGCTTCATGAATTTTCTTTGATACAACTTCCATACTCAATAAAGAAAGTATTTTCCATGGTAATATTACAAACATATCTTACAAACAACAAATTGAAATGACGCTCAGTTGCCCCCATTCCTTCTTCTCTAAATCCTTATGGACATCCTTGAGAGATCGTGGGAATGGGTCAATAAAATAAATCACATAAGTAAGACCACAAAAAGATAAAAAAACAAAGTTGAAGTATCACTTGCCATATCTATTTAGGGTGGGGCCATTATCCATTCTTGATCATGTCTATCGTAGGAATGGATCCGTTAAGGCATATCTCAGGATGTTGTTGGAACTTTTTTAAAAAGATAGGTAGTTGATACTTTGGCATTGTCTTGGTTTGTTTATAGTCAAATCTTATGCGATCATTTTTTGTTGAAATTTGTATTTGTTGACGTTTGCTCTATTTCTTTGCTTGTTTTATCAAAGGGTGGTTTTGACGGTTTGTTTCTTATCGTTGAAACGTTTATTATGGATGTTGCTGACGAGATCGTCCTATTTTTTTTATTTTCTAAGTTTTTATGATGTTGTTTTTTTATTTTGATATGTTTCAGTGGACTAATCTAGGGCCTTAGGGGCTCATCAAAGATAAGGCTTTCCTACGTTGTCCACGTAGAGGCTCGTAGTTCACTTGGTTTGAACTTTTTTTTTCTGAAATTTTTTGGGATTTTGTATTTTTGAATTTGTTTGGATTTTGTATTTTTGGCTTAAGTAAAAATAAAGCATGTGGGAAGCCTAAGGGGACTGACCTAGGGTCTCGGGGGATAAAAATCCTTGCCTACGTTGCACATGCAAAGACCATGTAGTTCGACCATTTGACTCAAAGCATGAACTATTTTTGAATAAACAACATCAATAGCATGGATGATTTCTTGAAATAGTTGTGAGGTTCAAGCAAATTTTGATATCTTAGAATTTTTGAGTGAAGGAATGACCCAACAATGTTGTTTTGTTTTGATGTTTTCACATGTTTTTGATGTTTGTTGTTTTGTAGTGTTTTTTTTTTACTTTTGTTATTTTATGACCTTGATTGAATTCTACCAAATCTTAATCATGACTAGCTTCGGGAAGTTGCCCCCAATAAAATGACTTACCCTAATCAGTGACAAGCCATGATTGGACATATGATTTATGAAATGGATGGGTGGATGTCGTGAAAGACTGTTGATAGATAATAATGTATGTCTTATTCATACATAGCACCTGTTTACCAGGTTTTCACTATGGTACCTATTCCACAAAGTGGTTTTCACTCAAAGAATGATTTATTTCTCTTTACTATTTTTCTTGATTTTTTTTTTTTTTATTTTTTTTTTTATTTTTTTTTACCCTTTTGCCTAGGGTATTCCGACGCATTTCATGTATAGAACTTTTTGAGGTGGTTGTTGTTCAGGAGTTCGGCTAGAGGTTCTCCTTCGGGAGTAGCCAACTAATATGCCCCAAAGCCATAACTTGTTTTTATGATAAATGGACCTAACCAGTTAGGTTCAAATTTACCCTTGCCATCTTGATTCAATTGTATCTTATGATTCTCCTTGAGGACCAAGTCACCAATTTGAAAGTTTATATCTTTGATCCTCTTGTCATAGCTTCATTTGAGTTGATTTTGATAAACCTCCAGATTGTTTAACGTGCTCAAACACCTTTCATCTAGGAGCTCTAATTCATTTAATTTGGATACCCTGTATTCTTTATTGCTAACCATGCCTTTTAGTGAGACTTGCAATAAGGGGATTTTGACTTCAATAGGTAACACGGCTTCTGAACCATAGATCAAGGAAAAAGGTGTGGCACCAGTAGGTGTGTGGATGTTGATTCTATAAGCCCATAAGGCTAGATTTAGTTGTAAATTCCAATCACGACCGACATCATTGATAGTCTTTTTCAATATTTTCAAGATTTTTTATTGGATGCCTCTGCTTGACCATTTCCTTGAGGACAGTAGGGCGTATAAAATCTATGTTGGATAGAGAATTTGGAATAGAGTTCTCGGACATCCTAATTTTTGAATGGGGTGCCATTGTCTGATACAATTGTTTTTGGGATTCCATATCTACAAATGAGATAATTCAAAATGAATGTTAATATATGTTTGCCAGTGATATAAGTCAATGGAATTGCCTCTATCCATTTTGTGAAATATTATGTTGTGGTGATAATCAATTTATGCTCATTGGATGAAGCGAGTTACCTACCAAGTCTAATCCCCATTGCGAGAAAGGCCATGGTGTTGTGATGGGTCTCAACTCTTGTGTTGGTGCATGAACTAGATCACTATGTTGTTGACATTTTCAACACCTTCTAGAATGTTGAATGCAGTCTTGCTCCATGGAAGGCCAATAGTATCCTACTTTGAGTAGCTTTTGGACTAGGTTAGGTCTGCTAGAGTGAGATCCACAAATACCTTTGTGGACCTCTTGTAAGGTCATTTGTACTTCTTTTATGTTAAGGCATCGGAGTAACATACCATCTAGGCTACGACAGTATAGGGTTTCTCCTAAGATCATAAAATGGGTGAAGGTTTTCTTCTTAGTAGTCGTTAAGTCAAGTGGTATGATATTGATCTAGATATAGTCAAATGTATTTTGGTACCATGGGGAGTTAGGATCAACAACAACACTTACCATTTCAATTTATGGGATGTCAAATGTCAGCACCAGCAGTTGTTCCATGAGGAATTCATATTTAGGTACATTCTAAGGAATATCTAGCAGCGATCCTATGGTGGTCATTGTATCTGAAGCTCTGTTATCAACCCGAGGAACCTATTCAAAGATTATTTTGATGAAGTACTCTTTGAAACTATCCACCATTCTTTTGTATGGTAGTAATTTGTCATATTTTTTTTGGTACTCATCATTCACCTGTCTAATTATTAGTTGGGCTTCTCCAAAGACCTGTAGCTCTTTTATCCTCCATTCGATCACCATTTTGAGCCCTGTGATAAGAGCTTCATATTCTAAAATATTTTTTGTACAAGGGAATGTAATCTTGTAGGCTTTGGGTATACTATCTCCTTGTGGTGTGAGAAATTATATTCCTTCTCCTAAACCATGTTGAGTATGGGATCAGTCAAAATATAGAGTCCATTGGCATGTTTATTTTGTCATCAAAACACTCTCATTTGCAAAATCCACTATGAGAGGTTTGTGATCATCTATGGGTGCTTTGGCTAATTGGTCTGCTATAACTTGACCCTGTATACCTCTCTTGTCTATGTACTCTATATAAAATTCACTTAGGATCATCACCCATTTGGTTATTCATCTTGTTAAGGCTGCTTTTGCTAATAAATATTTTAGTGGGTCCACATTCGATATCAGTTTCATTTTTTTATTTAAGATGTAGTGTCTCAGCTTTTGTGTAGAAAATACGACTGAGAGACAAGCTTTTTCAATGGGTGAATATTTTAGTTCATATCCCACCAATGTTTTGCTGATATAGTATCTTTTCCTTTCTTTATTTTTTTCATCTAGTTGTGCCAGGAGAGCTCCCAATTTCACTTGTGCGGTAGACACATAAAGTATCATCTCTTTTTCTGGAATTGGTGGCATGAGTACCAAAGGAGCAAGTAGGGACTCCTTAACTTGGTGAAATTCTTGGTCACATCTCCAATCCCATTTTAAAGTGATGTCCTTGTGTAAGAGATGAGTGAAAGGATGACATTTGTCTGCTAGTTGTATGATAAATTGCCTTATTGACTGTAGCTTCCCTTGTAGGCTCCTTAGTTGTTTGAGTTTCTTTGGTGGAGGCATCTCCATTATAGCTTTTAATTTGGTAGGATCCACCTCTATCCCTCTTCTTGACACTATATACCCTAATATTTTTCCAGAGGTTACTCTGAACACACATTTCTTTGGGTTGAGTCTTAGATTGTATTGTTCTAATCGATCAACCTTTGCCAGGTTTGTTAAGTGATATGCCCTTTTGATTGATTTTGCTAGGATTTTGTCCACATAGTCCTTCATGATTGTGTGTATCATGTCATGGAATATGGTTGTAATTTCCCTTTGATAGGTTGCTCCTACATTCTTTAGTCCAAAAGGCATTACATTCCAACAAAAATTTCCCCAAGCACAAGTGAATGCCATTTTGTGTTGGTCATCTGGAGAGATCTTAATCTGATTGTATCCTGAGAAACCATCCATTAAGGAAAGCATCTCATGCCCTGGTGTTAGATCTACTATCATGTCAATGCTCAGTAATGGAAAGTCATCTTTCAAACAAGCTTTATTCAAGTCCCTTAAGTCTGTACATATCCTTATGCCCCCAATAGGTTTGGATACTGGTACTAGGTTCGATATCCATTGTGGATAGTCGATGGGTCTAATGAAACCCACATCTAGTAATTTCTTTAGTTCTACCTTCACTAATAATGCTATTTGGGGATGCATCTTTCTGAGTTTTTATTTGATAGGCTTCGCTCTAGGGATTACTACTAGATGATGCACCACTAATGTTGGATCTAGTCCAAGCATGTTGGCATAGGTCCAAGAAAAGTTCATCTTTCTCTTGTTGATGAATTCTATGAAATTTACTTTTTTCCTCAAGATCAAGTGATGTTGAATGGTATGTTATCTTTGGGTCCTCTTTTGTACCAACATTTATGGATTTTGTTTCTTCTACCAGTAGTGTTGACTTTTTTAATATTCTAATATGGGAATATTGAATCCTCCATCCTCGGGTGCCTCTAGAGGTTTTCACCTTTGGATGTGTCCTTTATTTTTCTCTTTTCCAGATCTGATAAAGCCATAATGTGGTTTTCTCTAGGGGACCATATTTTTATGTTTTTTCTTTCATTTTTGCGATTGGAAAATTCAATCTCTCCACCGAAGTATGCCTCTTGTTCTAGTTCCATGACAAACCCAACTTTTTGATCTCCTACTGGTATGTTTTCTCGAAGTCCCATGAACTCTACGATGGCCTCATCATTCTAGAATTGATCTAAAATAGGTTTATGTTGTTGTTGATCCCAATATATGAGTTAAGGATAACAGAGTGGGAGACTATCATCTTGGTTTACAAAGCTTATAGAAGTAGGTGAAAGGGTCAATATGGCTCTGGTATCTTTTCCCACTGGGTATCTAGGTCATCGTTACTAGAGTCGACGAAATCATATCCTATGATGAAGGAAGGGGAATACCATTCATATTCGTTAGATTCTGTTTCAGAATGGTAATAGATGTTGGGAATGGTTTCCATGTACTAGAGAGGGAACCTATCAATTCTAAAGTTGTCAAATAAATATTCAATGGGTAATTTGTTGTCCATAACATGGTAGATATCCAGTGCCTTAACGCTAGCAGAAGTTTCTCATTTCTTCCAAGAGGTTCATCCGGTTTTTGGAATGACCACGTCTTTTGGTTTATAACCTAGCCCCATATTCACCTGTCTTTGTTCCACTATGATAGGCTCTAATCGGCCTTGTTTGTGTAGACCTAGGCCACCTATTCCACTATGTCCTATTTGTTTGACTAATTGATACCCCTTAGTGTTAGGATCAATTAAAATGGGTTGTGGCTTTTGGGGTTCTATTTGGTCCTCTTTGTAAATCATAGATGAAAGGTCCTCCTCAAATATTTCTTCAACTTTCATGTCTCCCCATCTGGTAAAAATAGTGGGTTTGGCTATCATTTATACTATCTAGATCTCTTTTGGACATACACTCTAGGTGTTGGCGGAAGCATGCCAATATAGAATGCTTGGTTAAAATGGTAGTGCCCATTGCCCTTGTCAAGTACTTGGATATTGGCTTCCACTTTTGGTTGTTCAGTTGATGTGCCTTTGGCGGAGGCTGATGGTAGCATGGAAGGGTCAATATAAGAAAAGGAATGAAAGGCTATATCATTGCTAGGCACACATTGGATTTTATTGTATCTCTCCTCAACTTTGCACAAAAATGGAAAGGTTCTAGATCAGCGTATAGTGTTACTTCTTTTCCTTCATGGGGAAACTTTAAGCATTGATGGAAAGTGGAAGGGAATGCTTGTAATGCGTGGATCCTAGGGTATCCTAGGAGAAGATTATATGGTAACTCAAGATCCAGTACTTGACAAGTGGTTTATGTTACTACTGGTCCTATCTGCATCGGCAACCTGACTACCCCTTCAGAATTTATTTCTAAGTCATCATATGCCCTTATGGCGATGCTTTTACCTTTGTCAATCATGTCATCAGAATACCCCAGTTGTTTTATGAATTTTAAGGTACAAATGTTTAAACCTACACCATTATCTATCAACACTCTTTTGACCATGGTTTTATGAACACTCACCTCTATGTATAGAGCTTGATTGTGGAATGTTATTTGTGGTAAATCTTTCTCTGAAAAGACTAAGTGATTACTTGCAGTGATTTTTCCAGTCATGGCTTGGAACTAACTGGGATTAAGGTCATTAGGGACTGACATTTCCAAAGCTTTTTCCAATATCTCCCTATGCGCGGGTGATAATTTTAATAATTTTAGGATTGAGATGAGGGCAAGTGTCTTTTTTAACTATTCCATAATGTTATAATCACTTGGTGATTTGATTGTGGGTTTGGGAAGTGCTCCTTGTATTGTAACCCTTCTATGGCGGGTTGTTACATTGCAATTGTTGTCTCCTCCTCTAATTGTTACTACATTTTCCCTATTGTCATCAACTTGTGATAGGGTTCCTAAAACTGTGTCACCGTATGTGTAATTAGCATTATGGTACTCTTTTCCCTTTCCTTTATCATTCCTCTTAGCATGGTTTGGAATTGGGTTTGAGTATATTTGTAGGTCCTTATTTCTAGGACGATGATCAACATCTACTTCCCCTTTGTCTATTAGGTCTTGAATGATATGTTTGAGGTGCATGCAATTATTAGTCGTATGTCCTTTGATCATATGGAAATCACACAAGTATTTCTCATTATACCATGGCGTCTTAAAGCTAGGTTCCTCATAATTTGGGTGGTTATTTGTTTTGATGAGGTTCTATTATACTAGTTTGCACATGACGATCTCAAGTGACTCACCTAATAGAGTATATTGCCTCCTAGGTTGATCATATTGCCTTTGTTGCCCTCCCTAATTTGTCTGTTGATTTACAACCTAATTGTTCTTGGAATAGGTAGTTTGGTTGCTTTGTGTATTGTTGGGACAATGGTTTTTTTGTGCCACTTGTGGTTTATTCTGATTTGTGTTATGTGTGTTCCATACTGCTCTAGCATCTACCACTCCATCATTTGTAACATTCTTGTTCTTAGCCTAGATTTTTGGTTTTTCATTTGAGTTAGAGGGATTGTATTTTGAGTTGTTTGTCTTTAAATTTCCTCTTGCTATAAGAGCTCTCTCAATATGTAACCCTTTTTTTATTGTTTCTTCAAAGTCTACAGGACATAGCATAGTGATTCGATGGTTTATTTCGGGTAGAACATTCATGATGAATATATCCACCAACTCCTTGTCTAGTATGGGCCATTTGCATCAACTTGCTTTGTGTCTCCATCTTTGCAAGTAGGAGGTGAAGGAATCTCCTAGGTTTTGTTTGATTGTGGATAGACTTGTGATGGTGGCATATTGTTCTATGTTAAACACAAAGTGGGTTATAAATTTGCTAGACAACTCATCAAAAGTTTTGATTCCAGGTTGTAGACGAGTGAACCACTCCATGGAATGACATGTAAGGCTACGTCAAAAGAGCCTCATGAGATAGGAATAATTGTTTTGTACCTCCATACATGATATCGATAAGTCTTGTATATGCTCTACTGGATCTCCTACTCCTTTGTACTTTCTTTCAAACTTGGGTATCTCAAAGTTTTTTGGAAAGGGTAGTGTCGTAATAAATAAATCGAATGGGAAAGGAAAAATTTCTTGCATGGTGTAGGTCTTCTTTTGTTTCCCTATCTGCATATCTTCTATTTGTTGGGTGACAACATCTAGCTTTAGTTCCATCTTCATTTTTGGTATGTGTTTGTAAACCCTACGTGTAGTAACCTTGTTTTCCTATCAGGTTTTGGTTATAGTTGGGGTATTGCAGAGGTATAGGACCTTGGTAGCTATATGGGATGTAAGGAGGATTAATTACTTGTTGTGTATAAGGAGGGTTGATTCCTTGTTGTGGGGTGGAACATATGGAAGGCTTCCTTGATGATGCGTTGGCGAGACAACTTGTTATTGGGACGGCTGATTGAGGGCGCTCTGTGGCACACCCTGTTGGTAAGACTAAAATGAAGGTTAACCTGATGATGCATTGGTGGGACACCTTGTTGTTGGGATGATTGATTGAGGGTGCTCTGTGGCACACCCTCTTGGATAGGACTAAAATAAAGGTTACCTTGATGATGCATTGGCAGGACACCTTGTTGTTGAGATGATTGATTGAGGGTGCTATGGGGCACACCCTGCTGGGTAGGACTAAAGTGAAGGTTAACCTGGTGATGCGTTGGCGGGACACCTTGTTGTTGGGATGATTGATTGAGGGCGCTCTATGGTATACCCTACTGGGTAGGACTAAAATAAAGGCTACCCTAGTGATGTGTTGGCAGGACACCTTGCTGTTGAGATAATTGATTGAGGGTGCTCTATGGAACGCCCTATTGGGTAGGACTAAAGGGAAGGTTACCCTAGTGATGTGTTTGCGGGACACCTTGTTGTTGATATTTTTGGTTGTTCTGAGGAGGATTATGTGTTCCACCTTGTTGGAGATATTGGTTATTTTGAGGGGGGCCTTGTGTCCTGCCCTATTGAACATACTAGTTATTTTGTTGAGGGTCAAGGTTGGATGTGTTTTGAGGTATGTACTATCTAGGAGGTAGATTGTTATTCTGAGGTTCATATTGATATGGCCCCCCTTGGTACACTTGTGCTACCGTTGCTTCTCAACCTGAGTTGGTTTTCTGAACAAGGGGCTCTCTTTGGGTTGATCATTATTTTGTGAGAACACAGGTGGCATATTTGGCCTCTCTGAAGGTTGGGTTATTTGTCTCACAATTGAGTTATCCCCTAAGGGAATAAGGTTGGGGTCTTTGAGAGCTTCTACATTGAAATCCATAGGTAACTTAGCACCACTTTGTGATAACTTGAAGAAATAGGAATTTGGGACTTTTCTTAACAACCTGTCCATTAGTTTGAGAACCTTAGGGTTGTTAGAATGTTCAAATAGTTCTTCCTCATTTATTTCTTCATCCTAGTTTACCTCTTCTATAATTACTTGGTTAGGATCCTGGTTACTTTGTTCCATAACCTCCTTTTGTTTATGACTTATTTCTTCCTCAGTAAAAGTGTCTCTATATACTGGCCTCTTCTGGGGAGTTTCAAGATCACTTGGCCTATAGCCCCATGCACTACTCTCATCATTCATGACATTTTTTTGTGGGATACTAGTGGTATTCTTGTTTGCTTCTATCTTTTTCCAACGTTGTGATCTCGTGGTTGTCATAAACAACTTGGGTCTCCTATGGGAAAGTGGTGTATTCTTCTAGTTGACTTAATTTTTTAAAGACCTGATGTTGTCCTACAGATTATGTAAGATACTAGAATTGTTGGAACAGACCCAAATTCTGATAATAGTAGAACGAATACAAGTTCAGATTGTTTATGGAAGCTCGTTTATAGAAGTTATATACCAACCTAGTTCTGGTTTTGTGAAGTGCCCAAAGGTGTTTCTTTCAAGAGCTTTTGGACTTAGATGCCTGAGTCTAAAATGACGTCCTGTGGACTTCACCTTAGGGATCTTGACCTTACATGAGATCATGAAGTGAATAATTATTACCATGTGGGAGGTAGTAATATTGGTGTTCCAGCTGCTATGTTTTATTTTTATTCCTATTCGTTTAGGACCATGGATGTTGTGAGAAACTAGTGAGGTGTTCTGTTTTTTGAAAATATAAAGTTTCTCAAATTGCTTATGATTTCAGTTTGTGCACCTGTAATGTGTGTGAGACTGGGTTGAATAATTGGTGCCACAAGATCTGGTTGTTGAACTTGGACAGTCAGTCGCCAAATGGTCATAAAGTTGGTGGTGTTATGGGATGGTTGTTGTAATGCTCAAGACCCTAGGGTTTGAGTGTTGTTTTGGATGACACTAATTTTTTGGGAATCAAAATGTTGAAGAACTAAGGTCTATATTCCACTTCCTTATCTAGAGGATATGTTGCAGGAAAGTCTACTTGTACTATCTACAAGTCCCAAGTAACTGTTAATATAATGGACTTCTGAGTGGAGGAATGACCTTAATGGTTCATTTGATTTTGATTTCAAATAGGTTGGATGGAAATAATGGATGTGGAACTATATGACCTTTTGTCTTTCCAATTGTTTTGGTTCGAACAATGATCTCATGAACAACTCTTTTTCAACATTTTTTTTGTGTTTTGAAGTATGGCAAGTGATAAGACAACACTTGGACTGACTTAGCAAGCATGGAATTATGTGAACTTCATGTCTATAACTTAGTTTGTAAACTCACAACGCCCAAGCCATAATTTCCAAACGTTTACTTTGATTAATTTACCCTGAAATTAAAGCCAAACTGTTAAGAAACCTTTAAGGAAAGATCCTTTCAAAGGGGTGCAAACATAAGGCTTCTCTCACAAGTGTGCACTAAATCAAAGGGTTTGTGGTTTAACCATCTTGTTCAATGTTTGTTTAAAAAGTGTTCTTTTTTATTTAATTCAAACACAAAATTTGATTTCAAATTGTTTTGAATGTAATGGGCTAATTTTAACATAAACCAACAATTACAACCCTAGGGGATAGACACCATTCTCTTAGGTAGGCATGCCTCATGCTCTGAAGAGATGATTTTACATGTAACTTATGGCACGGGCCTGTAGTCGAACATGGCAAGTAACTTCTCAAAAGTAAATTTTGATGCACCACTTTCAGAGAATGTTTTTGGATAATACGGTAGCTTCTAAAACAATTTGGTTCTTAGTGATAACTATGAATACGAAAATCTGACACTCACCCATTGGCCACTTAAGGCTCTTTAACCGTTCTCGTTCCACTTAAGGCATGGGATTAGGTGCAGTTTGTTTTCAACATGACTTGAAGCTACTTTCTTATGATTTTATAACCTTTAATATAGCCTGCTAGTAAATGTGCTTTGAGACCTTGCAATGAGTTCTCTAACATGGGATGTATCTCAAGGAAAACCCCCTCTTTAAGGTAAACTTGAAAAATAAAGTGCAATGTTTAAAAATTTTATTTCGCTCACCCAAGATCACCAAAAGGTATGAGGGGATAAGATAAAACACTTTTATGTTTTCCAATCACTGTATGCACATAAAACACTTTATTGCAATTTGATTCATTTTAAACACCTCAAACAATGTTATCCACAAAAAATTATCTTAAAGCAAAACAAAGTTCTTTTTAACTTGCACCAATATGAAGTGTTCAAGACATCAATCAATTAAGATAGAAATGGTGAGAAATCACAAAGAAGCATTTGTTTATTTTTATGAGCTCCAAATGAGGTGTTTCTAAGAAAGGCAAATCCTTGTCTTATCTTGGTCAACAAATGTAAAAAACATGAGTGCGTCAACAAAATGAAAATGATTTTTCTCTTTTTTATGCACCAAAATTAAAGGTTCCTACTTATGAAAACATTAAATGTGTTCATTTTTAGAGCCCAAAATTGAAGTGTTTTTGTTCTTTTTACGAGCACCAAATGAAAGTTCCTAAGTTAAAAAGCTTAAAATTTGTTCATTTTTATCAACATCAAAATCAAATGTGAGTTTGTATTGTTCATTTTAGAGCACCAAAGTGAAAATTCCTAAGTTAAATAATCTTGAAATTTGTTCTTTCTATCAACACGAAAAATCAAAATGTGAGTTTGTTGTTGTTCATTTTAGAGCACCAAAGTGAAAATTCCTGCTAAAGAAAAGTAATTTCAACAACTGGGACCGATCGTCTTCCCTACAATAAACATGTTAGAGCTATTGGAATCCTGCATCAAACCTATCAATTCTTTCCTACACATAAAAAATAAAACACTTGTTAGTGAAAACCTATTACAAGAGTGCAGGATTGGTGCATTTGTCTATCAGAACAAATGCTCAAGACAGAAAAGACAAATGCACTAGTTTCAGACAACTGCACAGTTTTAAGAATAGATGCTCAAAACAATGTTAGATAGATGCTAACTTAGGAAATTACAAATGTACCATTCCCATGAAAAGTGCACAGTTCTTCTGATAAATGCACAGTTTTCTTGTCAGACAAATGCCCAAACTTTCCAGACAGATGCTCAGGTCTTCAGAACAAGTGAGTGAAAATTGTGACAGAAGCGTTTTTGGGACTTGCAACTTCAAAAATGGCTCAAACAAAAAATTATTAAAGGGGACAAGTGTCCCACCAAGCATGCCAAAATGTGTAAGGGGGAATGAGGGATGTTAGATCAATGATCCAAGAGGGACATTAGAGAAATCTGATGAAGAAAATTGGTCTACAACCAAAAAGCTTAAATCTAAAATCTAGAAACTCCTACACATACGAAATTGAAACTATACTAATGCAAACATGATAAGGAATCTACTAATTACCAAAATGAGAACAAAAGATAGCTTTTACCATCGTGTAGCAGAGTGTATTCGCTTGATGTTGGATTGTTCTTATCACAACGAAGCCTCTAAAGTTCGTGTGCAAAGTGTGGATGAATTTTTGTTTGTGTTTGGTTTGTTATATAGAAAATGATATTTGAAATGGACGGTCGAGATCATTTTGAAGAATATCCAAATCAATGGTCAGAATATCTTGAGAGGATTTAGACATGAGATAATTGTGCAAAGTTGATTGCACAATTTATGTGATTGGGAAATAGATTGGTTAGTCAAGACTCTGATTGATCAGTTAACTAAATAGATTGATTAGTCAACTTTGTGATGGCTTAGTTAGGAATGTGATGTTTTAGTTAACTGAATAGATGGATTAGTTAACAAAATTACATTGATTAGTTAAAAAATTAGATTGATTATTCAACAATCATAATTTGCTCAATCAGAAAGTGGGTGAGGAATATGAATTAATTGAATTAATTAATTAATTCCTTTTTGGGATTTGAATGTGTAAATCAAGTTTGACTTTTGCCAACAAAGTTGCATTAGTTTGATTTGATTTTTGATAATTGATTTGAATAGTTTGATTTAATTCAAATTTTTGGAGGGAAAGTGTTGTAATTAAATTATTATTTAATAATTTAATCCACTTAGGGAAATAAGGTGATTTAGCGACGTAATTAAATAATTGGCATTATTTAATTAATCAAGACGAAATAAGGTGGGATTAGGACTTTATTAAATAAATGAGAATTATTTAATTTTTCGAAATGATGAAACGTGAATTAATTAAATAATGTTATATTATTCAATTAATAGAGGAATTAGGTTTTCTAGGACTTTATTAAATAAATGAAATTTATTAAATTTGTCAAAAATGATGAAAAAGTGAATTAATTTAATAATGTTGTTTTATTCAATTAATAGAGGAATTAGGGTTTTTGATGTTGTTTTGATGTGATGTGATATGGTGCGATGCGGGAATGTTGCGGTATGATTTTGAGCATTTTAGGATGATTCTGAGATGATCTGAGACGTTACAGGATGATTTTGAACTGTTCTAGGGTGATTCTAAGATGATCTAAGACTTTATGTGATGATTTCAAGTTATTATGAAGTGTTACAGGATGATTTTGAGTCATTCTGAAGTGTTACGGGATGATTTTGAGTCATTACGAAGTGTAAAAGGATGATTTTGAGTCATTTCAAAGTGTTATGGGATGATTCTGAGTCATTTTGAAGTGTTACAGGATGATTTTGAGTCATTCTAAAGTGTTACAAGATGATTTTGAGTCATTTCGAAGTGTTACAGAATGATTTTGATTCATTTTGAAATGTTACGGGATGATTTTGAGTCATTTTGAGATGATGTGAGATGATGTGAGATGATGTTCCATATCGTTTGATGTTTCTTGAGTTTGTTTGATGTCATTCAGTGTTTTTTTGATGTCATTCAATGTTGTTTGATGTCGTTCATTGTTGAATGATGTTGTTCAGTGTTATGTGATAGGTGTCAAGTCAATTTTACATGTTTACAGAAAGATACCCTAGCTACAATGTTAAAAGAGAGAACCTTCTCCCCCTCAAAACAACAAGACACTATCAGATGGTGTGGATCTTCCATAGGGGAATACATAGTCAAATTTGGATACTAAATAAAGGAAATTATGTTACCCAGGTAAAACTAGCCAAGCAAGCTCATTTGGGGATCCAAAGGCAGAAGTTTTTGTATGATTGGCAATCTAGAAGAGAATCCTCATAGAGGATAGGCTTGCCACCCTAGGAATACAAGGACCTGGATGATGCGTACTCTATAAGCGTAACGATGAGGATGTTGATCACATTTGATTGTCCTATCCCTACATTGAACATTGTTGGAAATACTTCCTAAATAAGCTAATGATTTAATGCCTCCTGCCTCCAAAATTATTGGTCGGTTCAACATGTGGCCTCAAGCTCACATAAAAGCAGTCTTTGACAACATATGGACAATCACCCCCTCCATTATAATCTAGAAAATTTGGAAGGATCGTAACAAAAGAATTTTTCAATACAAGGACATGGCCCAAGAGAAACTGTGCCAAAATTGAAAGCATGATCATAGAAATAGTTAATGAGGTAGTCCACAAAAAATCAATTAAGCAAATGGTCTATACAAGTTGGGATGAAATAGTGAAAAAAACTTTTAGTGGCCTTGCCATTCCATGACTCTATGGGTTAGGAATTGTTGATGGTGAAAATGACACAAACAACGTTTAAACAAAATATCTCTACTCTATTTCTCCTGAAAAAGAAAGACAACATATATAGTAGCCTAACTCCCAAGGTCTTGGTAGTTGGTTCTCAACTATTTGGTGTCACTCAATCGGTCCATGCAACTGTAATATTCAAGGGGCCTTTGCTAGTAATAAGGAATGCAAGCAATGACTTACTCATTTGAATTGTTTTAATGAAAAGGGGGTTTTTAAGTAAAAGAAAAAGATAGATCAGGGCGTACATTAATAAAATATGAATAAAACTTATCTAGTATCCAGACACATATCTTCAACAATAAATTTTCTTCCAACAGATCAAGAAAACCATAGCATGATGCAATTTACATAACAGTCCATACTATTGCATGCATCTAAGGTGCTTATTTAGCATCATAATCACACATCGTAAATATTTCAAAGATAAAAGGACACTCTCATTCGTTGCCAAGACCATAGATCAATAGACTTCAATAAATTCAATTCACAGATAATCTAATGAAATAATCTTTAAATCTAGTTTCTTCTAATGATTTTCATCACATAAGAAACACTCATGCTTCAACACAATCATTGGCATAAAGATAGACTATAATTCATCAACCTTATCCAATAAAACTCAATTCCAACTCCATATTGCGTAAAAACCTGTAATTATATTCAACTGTAAATAAAGTAACAATGTATCTCTATAAAAATTATGAAAAATTCTATCTCCTACTATCAGGTGGCTAATCTTATTCTCATTAGCCAACCCTTACAATATGATACCTCACAGGTATTTATAGATATACAAAAATCTGAATTCCTTTCTATCTTAGGTCAATCCACCTTTTTAGGGATTAAAGCCATCTTGGAAACTCAGTTAAACTAGAAGAAAAGAATGGAGAGGAGAAAAGAAAGCCATGCACCCAAAAATTGCCAGTTATGCATGCAGAGGAGAAAAATAAAACCATGCATGCATGAGGTTATCAATTATGCATGCGAAGCCTACTCTGTAATGTATTCATCGTAACTAGAGAAGACTTGTTGAAGCATGTCCAAATCTGGCCCATCAACCCAACTGTCTTCAAACTTGATCCTCTCTAATTCCGTAGCAGCAAATCCTCTCATGTCCTTTAGCTTTGTTAACTCCCTCTTAGCTTCCCTTATCTCTTATTTAATATCCATTAACCAATCTAACAGTAGATCTTCACCATCATCTCCTTTTTGCATGAACTCTTTAAACCTATCATCCCATTTCTCCTTTATTTGGCTCAAAGGTAGGCCCTCTTTTACTGGTATATTAACATTTACTATGACAGCAATAACTGCTTCCAACTCTTCAAATTGTTCATTCAGATCCTTGACAGAATCTTGAACTTCACTTTTATGCTTGTATAGAAAGTCAGACCTAAACCAAAGTATACTGGAAGTCTTTTCCAAGAAATCTTTATTGTCCTCTTCAAGTATTGACTGTTCTAGAAGAGTGGACTTTGACAATTTGCTAACCTCCTTCAACCTCTGACTATATCCTTTGTATTCCTCCTCCTGCTCTCCCAATACTTTGACATACTGGTTCATTCCTCTATTAGCTCCTCCGTCATTTTGTGGACCTCAAAACTATTATCCAGCACCTCACTTATTTCCTGATTTATCTTATCAGTCCACCTATCCAACATCTTTGCCTTACTCCTTACCTGTACCAAATCTTCTACCTCTTTCTTACTAAGAAAAATTGGTGTTTCAATGGTGGCAACTTATTGTGACCTCAAAGCAGAACACTTTTCAAGAAAGAATGAAATTGATCTAACTGAGCCTTAAGCTCATCCTTTCTCTGCTTATCTTTCATCATTCTGGATTTAGTGGATGAAGCTACCACATCTATCAAATTCATCTATTGATCTCTGGTGGGTCTCCCCAAGTTAACAGTGCCCAACTGGTAATCAGTCAATTGCATGTCTCCTACATCCTTGTCCATCATTGGTATGGCACATTCAACAACAATTTCTCCTCTGTCAGTGAGCCTAGTGGAATGTAGGATTTTGGCCTTCTTCTTGGGCCTTTCCTTTTCAATTTCCTTCATCATATCATCCCAATTGAGAGACTGTGAAGGTGTCACTAATCTCTTCTGAAGATCCAATTTTAACCAAGTGGGAGCACCTGGAGTAGTGGTCATTATAGTTGAAGAAGAAGCCATAGTAATAGTAGAAGGTGGTTGAACATTTACTTGAGGTTGAGAATCAACCCCTTGTATCTCTTGTTGTTCTTGCTCAACATTTGTTTGAGCAAGCTTTTTAGCTTCCTCCCTATCCTTTTGTTCTTGTGTCCTCTTCTCTTCTTCTTCCTTTTTTAACTTTTCTTCTTCTAATCTCTTCTTCTCCAGTTCCTGGTTTCTCTCTTCCTCTAATGCCCTCAATCTATCTACATCTTCCTTTTCCTTTCGTTGCTTAATCTACTCCTCAGCATCCTTTTCCTTTTGCACTCATTCTGCTTCATCTTTCTCTTTATAAGCCTCTTCAACAAACTTCAACTTGGCCACAAGAAATTCTCTTTCTCTTCTCTGCTTTGCCTTTTCTTCCTCCAAATCATGAATTTTCTATATTAACTCCAACGTATCATTTTCTTCTTTGATCCTGAGCTCCTGCTCCTTTTGTCTTTGTTGCTTTTCTATTTCATCAGCTATTCGTTTGGCTTCTACCTATTGTTGCTAGAGTAAGGCATCAACCTGTACCTTAACATCAATTTCCTTTTGCTTCTCTATGGCCTCTGCATGTGCTTGAGCATCTGAGCCTTTCTTTTCCTCCTCAAACAGGGCCCATTGATCTTCCTCAGTCAAAATATGCTTGATTTCCTCCTCTAAAGGCATCTTTTCTTGTGCATCTTTCTCTAATAAGGTCTCATCAGAGTCTGTTTCCACCTCATGGATCTCTTGCTGCTTCTCTTTTCCCTTTAATGCTTCATTTATACCATGAAGAGTTCCTTTAGGCATATCTTCGCTTAGTTGCTATGTAAGAGGGACTTGAGCAGATGACTCACCTACTATTGATGTGAAAACCACCGGTCCTATTTGGGCATCCCCCTCTTGTACTCCAGGTGACTCTTGGGTAGAGGCTTCAAGCTTGACCTCCACAATGCCAGGAGGGAAGAATTCCAAGGGCTCCTTGGAAGGCAACTTCCTCTTGATTCTTTTTTATCCCTTCCCCTTCTTAGGAGTCGGTCCCTGGGGAGTTTTGGTTCTTAGGACAACCCAGTGAATACTTCTATCCAAAACTGGCCTCCCTATTTGTTTTATGTCAATGGTCTCCTCACCATCCCAATCCACCGGATCCAAAATTTTAGTGCCAATATTTAACGCCTCATAATACAACTCCATCATCTACTAATGTATCAGGGATGTCATACTTAATCCCAAATTCTACCATGAGTGAGACAGGTAACCTCTCATAATTCCTTTTCCCGAGGCCATACTCATCTTGAAGATCACTCCAAAAATCCTCTAACAAGTTGAAATGTTTATCAAAAATCGAAGGCAACAAGGCATTCACTTTCTTCCTTGGGTCAAAGTACTTCCGAGTTGTGTACAAACCTAGTTTCAGATGTATCAATTCACTACAAACTAACTTAGCTCCCACAAGATGTTGGCAGTTGTATTCACCCAATTGCATGGGAAACTTATGACACCTTGTTTTGTGCTTTAATCCAAATAGGGCATTGACCCCCAGAGCTTGATATATAAATTCCATTAGAACCATCCTATTACTACAACATCTTGGAAGTAAGTGGGGATGACCTTCAAATCCAACCAGTCTGAAATAAGTGAACTTGGGGTATTGGATATACCAACATCCCCATTTCATGATAAAGGCCATAGCTTCTTGGCTCAATCTATATCCTACATCTCCATTAAGTTGGTTAATGATTACATATGAGAATGCATCATTAACCCTTCTAAATTGTGTTTCAAATACTTGTAGAGATAGTTGATCATAATGATCCCATACTTTCCTTTGCCCATCAGCTTCTCCCAATATTCCCACTCTATTCAAACCTGGAAAGATACCTCCTCTAGCTGCTGCATAGACAACATAAGAAGTCATAAAGAAGCTCTTGGTTTCCCTTATCCTAGTTAACTGGTCATGAATGGCATCAGATACAATCATTGGCCAATCAAACTATTGGGTGCCATTAAAGATTGTTTGAATAAAGGGAAACATCCACTCCTTGAAATGAAATGCATCCCTCTTCCCAAAGACTCTAGACAACATCATTATCAGGTCTGATACTTCTTTGTAGAATATTGTCCTCTTTGGTTGATCATGAAGCTTGGTCAGAGACTTCTTCATTGTTCTCAACCATTTCTTGTTCAAGTGAGCTTTATTGGCCTCCTTGTGTTTGTTGTATATCTCTAAAGCTTCTGCCTCCTTCAACTATACCAGTTTCTTTGGATCCGGGACACTAAACATGTGTTGAAACATTTGAGGAGTTAAATCAATAATAACATTGTCTTGTGAATACATACAGTGCCTAGTGGCTGAATTGTAAGCTCCTGCAGCTGTCATAATCAACTTCGGGCATTGGATAGACATAGGAAATAAGGTGATGTGAACCAAGCCAGACTCAACTATTCTTTCAGTTCTTCCTATTATATCCTCAACAAATGTTTCTGAATACAACTCCCCAAAATTGTATGAGCCCAGATTGGTGTCAGTTATATCAGACCAATCCGATTCCACTTTGCTTGCAGTGACAACAAAACCCCTATGATTATACCTAAAAGTATAAGCTAGATGCTCCAGCTGAATCTTCTTAGGCTTAGTTGTTGCCTTTGATGTTTCTCCAAGTCGATTCCTTTGAGAGGCTTCTCCTGATACTCCTGACATTCTTTAGCTTTCCTGCAACAAAACCTCTAATTAGATCCTTGAATAAACATCACAAAATATGCTTTAAAACCTTACCCTTTATATAGATAGTGGAGGCAAAACCAAGCAGAAAAACATTCTAAACAGTCTCCTTTGAAACATTGTCGGGATCAGAGCCAAAACCATTATTGAGATTACAGTACTAACAAGCAGGACCGGAGTCAAAACTAGAATAATAATCGGAATCAGAATCAGAATGGAAACTAATTTGGTTTCATTCATATTTTCTAATCTCATATTCAGTTCTGGTTCCGCTTCCGCCTAGGTTATCGTTATTTTGAAAGAATTCTTCTTACTATAAGCGGAGTCGGAGACGGGATGAAAATGGAATCGATACTCATTGGAAAACATAGTTCAAGGTCTAGATTGATTCCTATCCCACTTCCACCTATAATGACCATGACGTCATAAATGATTTTAATATTTTGATAAATAACTTCATGATTTAAGGACTAGGTCATATCAACACGAAAGAGGCTTAAACATAACCTAATAAGACCATCCTCATATGACCGAGAGATGATTGTACCTTTTAGGGCATCATATTTAAATTAAAAACATGAACACAAAAATGCGTCAAAACCCTAAACCAAAAACCCTCGATATATAATAACTAGGGCACAAACTTAACCCTATTTAAATTAACCAGACTGAATGCGCAATAGATTCCTAAATAACATGGCGACAATTTATCAAACCCTACTCACTGTAACAGTATTTAACCTATGCATTTCAAAAAAAACTAGGGCACCACGATTCAGTCACGAATAAAACGTGAAAACGACCGTACTGAAAACAAAGAAAGAAGATATAAAAGCAAAAATGAAGACAAGAAATCCAAACAAACAAACAAAGAAACCAGAAATACATGAACCTACTGAGAATCAAAAATTTGCGAACTCACCCAAAGCCAATCAATCCAAAACGAACAGAAATGGAAAATGCGAAATCAAAAATAAGAACAAGAATAGACAACCCTACCTCGAACACAAAAAAAGGTTAACTTCCTGAAGCAATCTGTGCGCCACAATATCTCTTTCAATTGATTTACTCGCACAAAAGCTTCACTGCAACTCTGGTTCACTCTTCAATCTGTTAACAATAATGGTAAAAACTACATGTTAATCCCTGATTAAGGTAAAAACTCAGAGTTTCACGCAGGCATGGCACCTGTCATTAATGCAATAAATGCAGTAGAGCGGAGTCGGAACTGTAGAAGGAATTGGCACATTATTGTTGTGCGACTTTAGTAAAGTCAACGACCAAGAAACGGTAGGAGCAGAATCCAAATGAAAACTGTTTCACAAACTTGTTTAACTTTCCAACTTGGTTCCCGTTCCGGGTCCAGTTCTGCCAACAAAGAATAAAGTGAAACAAAACATCAAAATAAAACAAAAAGACTGAAACAAGAAAACTTAACATACAAAACCTAGTTTAAAACAAAAGACCAAAAAAAAAGCAGAGGCGGAGGCGGGATGGAATTTGATTTTGAAACTTTGAATAAATTCGGACCTAACTTCCACTCCGGCTCTGGCTCTGACAAAGACAAAAATAAAAAAGGTCAAAAGAAAGACTGTTGGGATGGGAATCAGAACAAGTTTTAAAAGAAGTTCCTAAAAACCGATTCAGCTTCGGCTCCGGTTCCGCCAGAACAAACCAAAGAAAAAAAAAGTGTTGGAAAAGAAAGACTCCAAACTTTGTTTGAGAAACAACCAAGGATAAAAATAAAAAGGGGGACCCATTTTGACCAAGGCAAAAGATGGGGTGGTTATGCAAGGCATAACAGGAATGAGTGGCCATACCAACAAAAAAAGAAATAAGGTGAAATAGGAAGTTTTAGAAGAAGGTTGGGTCAAGGTAAAATTTGATAGTGCCTCAAGGGGCAACCTTGGGCCCAAGGGGTAGGGTGTGTGGCATGGGATAATCAAGGTGAAACAATTGTAGAAATATCCATACATCTGGGAACTTGCACTAACAACAATGTAGAATTTTATGTTGCTCTGATTGGTCTTCAAACGGGATTTGTGATTGGAGCTAAAAGGATCCACTTGGAATGAGATTCTCTCATCATGGTCAATGCAATACATCTCAATATCATCCCCAATTAGAAGTTCAATCATTGGCTGCAACCAATAAAATAGTTTTTGGACAAGTTTGAGGCTTACAAGGTGAGCCACATTTATAGAGAAGGCAACCACATGGTGGATAGCTTGGCCAAGGTGGTGGAAAAGAAGGCTTAATGTCAAGGTACATGTATAAAAAGGTGACAGATGGATGGTGGCAACTCAAATAATATTTGTGATGTCAATCCTAGGTACGGTTTGAGGCATGTGTTCCTTGGCAAGAATAAGGGATTTCCACCAAAACGGTGGAAAAATTGTAGGACTATATGTGGCTTCCGCCAACTATATTTGAGAGGTACTTCATGGATACATTGACGTCAAAGTTTGAGCTAGTGAGGACATATCCATTAATGGATGAGCGCCATCGGGGCCGATCACTCACGGGAGGTGTCTTGTAGGGGTATGGTGAAAAATTGTTCGATATTGGAAATAAAACTCAAATGAAATAAAGCAATAATATCTTGAAGAGGTAGATCATAAGTTATCAGTGGCTCGTGCAGCCATATCTTCCCAAGGAGTTGGCAGATTTGACATGATGGCATGATTCCCTAAACAACTATCATAACAAAGATGGGTGGAATGAGTTTAAATTATGGTTGAAGTGTGGGTTGGCATTGAAGAAATCAAAGTTGGTAACTTCTCACTCTCTACTCAGATTTTTGCAATGGAGACCAATTTTTCTGAACACCTCCAAGTAGCAGCAATCTTCCCACGGGGAAATCACAAATAAGTAGTTGAAAGGGCTATTGGCTTTGATGCACCCGCTGATTTTATGGGCAATGAAGAAAGTTTTGGGAAAAGAATTCCTCTTAGCTCACCAAAGGTTTAGGGCCAACATTGAGATCCCAGCCATGCTACTCTACATGGGTCTTTCAAAGGTGAAGAGCAAGAAATTGTGTTAGATGGTCTTTCAACATGCTTGGCTTGGCGAAATTGATGAGGCTTTGGACAATGTGGATGAAAATTTTCTCATCTCGCTGCCACAACATTATTACATGTCATTTGGAAATGGGTTGGAGGTGCCAAAGTTCCTAGAGGTGTGAACCCTTCATCCTCAAGAACTGGAGAAGTGATGGGGAGAGATTGACAGAAGCATCTCCTTTCTCTAATGGGCTGGGTTGGGGCATATTTGCAAGCTGAAAGTTTGGATGGAAAAATTCGAGTGGGGGATAATGAATATTGAGAGCTCGGTTGTGGCGAAGAATGGTGAGAACGAGACTTTCAGGACATAGAGGAAAAAGCCAACAACCCAGCTCATTGTGCATGTGAAACCAAATGCCCGGTGGTAGCTGAAGCGATAGACGCAATGAAAATGTGAGAGACCAAGGTTGAACAAGACTAAGTCTGGGGTAGTGTGTAAATTCTCTCTGGTTTTTACATAATAGTTGGAAAAACTTGTATAATTTTGCTTTATCTATGAGGGACATTTTGGTTTCTTAGTACTATGGGGCCCCTCTTTTTTGTTGTAGCTGTAATGGGTAGTTGTGGGATACAATCAAAATGTGCCACTATGTGTAACATCCATAGTTGTATGTAAAGGGTAGTAGGTGTAGGTTTTGGAATAACTCATGAGAGACACTACGACAATAGATGTAAAATGTTTTTTGAAATTAATATAATGGGTGTTGCCCCTAGCAGCTATTTTTCAATAAAAAGAAAAAACCTAAAAAATTTAATTAATATATACAAAGATATTAACATAAAATCAATATTAAAAAATATTATTAAAATAAAATAAATTTTAAAAACTAAAACTGTATTTCAAATAAAATATTAAAAATAAATATCAATTATTACGTCGATAGTTAAGTTGATGGACGTAACCTTACAATGATAGCATGGTGTTTATAGGAAGTTAGCACAATCCATCACAAAAAAACACAAAAAACAAAACACATTTTAGAAACAAAACAAACAAATAAAAAAAATTAGAAAAAACAAAAAACAAAAAAAAGTACATTTTTAATAATGTAATAATAATAAAAAACACAAAAAACAAAACACATTTTAGAAACAAAACAAAAAAATAAAAAATATTTTAAAATAAACAAAAAATCATTTAAAAAAGTACATTTTTTTAATAGGTAAGAGGTGAGTTTGATTATGAAGCGAGAAATTAGCCTGGCCCACACCAGGTGAGACCATAGAAGAAGGATCTCATCCCCATGAATAATATATTACAACTGTCTTACTTAACCATGGTTAATTGGACCAATTAAAATATTGCCTACTTGTTCCTGATGTAGAAACCAAAACTACCTTGAAATAAAAGATAAAAAATAGAGTTAAAACAACCTAAGTTTTTAAACCAGATCCAAGTAACCAGCTGCATAACAGTTACAAGCTTCAATTTTAACTCTGGGATTAACATGAGGTTGTAACTTGTTCTTAATTTCCACTATTTTGAGGAGAATCTTTTTTTTTTTTTTTTTGCTGCAAGCTCCTCAACACCCCCGAAAGTCTTTTGTTTCACCGTACCCATTTTGGAGTGAGTCTGAAGTTGCATGCTTTCATGAACCTCCATTCTTTGTAAGAGGTGAGTTTAATTATGAAGCGAGAAATTAGCCTGTCCCACACTAGGTGAGACCATATAAGATGGATCTCATCCCCATGAATAATAGATTACAACTGTCTTATTTAACCATGATCAATTGGACCAATTAAAACACTGCCTACTTGTTCTTGATACAAAAACCAAAACTACCCTAAAATAAAAGCTAAAAAAAAGAGTTAAAATAGCCTAAGTTTTTAAACCAGATCCAAGTAACCAGCTGCCTAATGGTTACAAGCTTTAGTTTTAACTCTGGGATAAATATGAGGTTGTAACTTGTTCTTAATTTCTACTAGTTTAAGGAGAATCTTTTTTTTTTGTGTTGCGAGCTCCTCAACACCCCCCAAAGTATTTTGTTTCACTGCACCCATTTTGGAGTGAGCCTGAAGTTGCATGCTTTTGCGAACCTCCATGCTTTTTTAAGTGTTCTTTTTCTTTTTCACTACTATATGCCATTCACTGCCCCCATCTCCAACAATAGAAACAATGTGAGAAGGGGTATGGAGGAGGAAGCATTCATCCCCCAAAATATGGTGATCCACCTCAAAAGTTGTAGACCCAGTACTCTGCATGATTTTTGGAGCCGAAGAGACCTTGGGAGTGGGACAATGAGAGATAACAACACAATCAATAACACCATCAAACCTGCTAGATTCTCTCAGGGGGGTAAATTTTGATCACACATTAATTCTGAAAGGGGCTCAATAGTCTTCTCCTCCAACTTGTTGCAAGCCATATTCTTTGGAGAAGGGGAATTCAAAATAGAGTAGTGTTTAGGAGATGCATCTTTCCACCAAGTAGCCTCCCATTTTTCTTGAGTTTAAGTGTTTGAACAATTTGTTGCAATGTGACCAGTTTTGTAGCATTTTATGCATCTAAAAATTAAACCTTCATAGTCCAAGGGTTGTGACCAACTGTTACCATTTGTGCACAAAATGATTTCTATCGGGAGGGTTTTGGAAGTGTTTAACTCAACTAGAATCCTCGTGAAGCTTGTATGGATGAAGTCCTTTGAATTCACATCTGTTTGAATAAAATTGCCAAGGGAGTTCCGAATAGTTGCAAAGCATGATTCAAAGCAATAGTGAAGAGGGAGATTTGGGAGACGAACCCAAATCAGCACAACTAAAAAAGATTCAGTGACCAGATTGAAGTTGGGGTGCCATGATTTTAAAAGTAGCATGCTCTCTCCCCACAACCATACGTATCTGAGAATGGAATTTTCATCCTGCTTGTTGTCAAAAACTACAGTGAAAAAACCTTTTGCACTAGGGCAGATCTCCAAGTTTTTTTCCATTAAAGGAAGCCAAAATTTCATTATCCATTCATGAAGCTTGGGAAGGCTAGGCCAAAAGTTGCTGAATCTATCGATTAACCCATTTTTAGAAAAAATAATCTTCATTTTCGTCAATTTCCTTCAAAAGATTGACATTAAAATCCAATTTCAGAGGTTTGTGTGAGCAAATAATTACCATCCTATTGTTCATACCTGAGTGCATCTTTGCAAATAATTATCCGTTGAGCCAAAACCATAATTGGGGCTTGCTAAAGGGGCACCAGATTGGGGAATATCAACAAAACTTGTAGCATTCGTGCATGAATTTTTAACCACGTCCAAAAAGGGGTTTTTTAGCACAGATTCAACCATCGCAGTCATATTTTTGCTCATATTTTTGTTGAGCACTTTGGCTTGGTCAGCAACATCCCCAACCAAATTTCTATCGAGGGAGCCATCGACATTAAACCCCCCCACCGTCGCACAAATTATCACTAGCTCCATTGTAAATCACAGGAGAATGAAAGGAGTTTTTGGCCGAACCAGGGATCTGCCACCGACCACAACCAATCCATTGTGCATGAGCTCAAAACCAGAGACATTAACACTACCATGGGAGAACGAATCTTCGTCAATATTATTCATAGCACTTGAAACCCTAGAAGTGTAGAAATTCGGCATGTGCATGTTGGAGATGATTAGCTTTGAAATTTTGTACAATGAGTACTATAATGTTGCTTTGGAACAGTATGTACATCCATCAAAGCATAAACGATAGAGGAACTTTGTCAAATTTTATAGTAGCAATGACCCTAGTAGATATGCATGCAAAAGGTGGAAGCATTAACAAGGCAGGTGAACTGTTTGACAGAATACCTGAAAAAGATCTCATCTCATGGATTGTAATGGTTGCAAGATATGTACAAAATGGATTTTTGAGAAGGCTTTAGAAACTTTTAAGAAAATGCAATTGGCAGGTGTAAAGCCAAATTCCACAACCTTCGCCTGTATACTCCCATCAAAGAATCATATATGGAGGAAATTTTTTAGATATTATAGTTGGAAATGCTCTGGTAGACATGTATGCAAAATGTGGAAGCATAGAAAAGGCACGTGAACTGTTCGATAAAATGCCTCAAAGATAGGTGAGAATGAAATGATTGCATTACTGAGACATTTATCCATCTCTGTGATGTAGACCAAATCCAAAGACATGCTTCTCCTTATTACAATGGTTGTACTACAGATGTGTAGATATTGGATCTATTGATTACCATGGCCCTTTATTCAAGAGCTTTATTAGGCACTAAAAAAATCTGCAATTTCGGACTTACAAACTCTTACAAAATAAACATTTTTTTGATTAAAAAGCTTCTCATTACCTCAACAGCCACATGAATGGATCAAGTTGATTTCATCATTGATGGTCCCCCTTGTAGCAATACCTTTTAAAAATGTTATATCACTTCAGATTATATTTGGTTCCACTACAAATTGCATAAGGCACACACAAGTGAACTCATCTAAAGTAAATTTGAACTATTCAAATTATTCTATATAAAGTGCAATCATCATCTCTTGTATAATTTGAATTGGAGGTAATTCTTCTTTGTTGCTTTGATTCAAAAGACCAAATAATGTGTTGGCTATTAATTACAGATTTGGGGGGAAATTTGGTGTTTGAGTCCCCATTTTTTATCGACCTTGTTGGTTCTCAGTTGTGATCATTGTTTGTCCTTGATGTCAAATTCACTTGATATGAGTTTCATGGTTTTCAGTTTCAGATTGGGTCTCTTACAAGATCTTTATGCTACTTCATATTCAGCTTGATCTTTTGCAAGTTGTCTTGACATGATATGATCTTGATGGCTTATGATGATTATAGTTGCTTTACATGGTCCTTTCATGGCATGCAGTTACAGATTTTAGTTTTTGATACATGCACATGTTGACACTGATATTTGACATGGTGCTCATTGTGACAGGGCATGCATTAGCTTTACATATATGACATTGTTATCTTGAAAATTTCAAGTTATTTAGGTTGATGATTTTATATTGATCATATTCTGAGTGATCATTTGCTTCTGGGCATGTATCTTGGTTTCAGGTTTCTATATGATGATGCTAATATGGACAGTGCTTATCAGTTTGTCAGATGGTTTCATTTTGTTAGGATGGTCCTTCATTATTGCATTTCATAGGTATATTATTTCAGTCACTCATTATCAGTTTGTTTTTGGCTTCAGTGATATTTTATCACGTTGATATTGGCATCTTTATCATTTTATGATATTGCTATCAAGATTCAACCGTGTAGTTTTCGAGTCAAACTCATTGACCCATGATTCATGAGTAGTGGTTCACAAGAACCCATCTCTCATGATAATGAATGGTCCACTTAGCACTCATTGCATCTAGGTGATGCTCACAGAGGTGAAGCATTGGCCCGTCCTGGGAGGTCACCCATCCCAGTACTGCTCCAGCTCAAGCGCGCTTAACCACGGAGTTTCCCCCAAGGTTAAGCCCACTTAGCTTGCTACCCCATTTGTAAAACCTTCATCAAGTGTTATGCCTTATGAACCATTCATTATAGAGCCCCTTTAGCTCATCAATTGATAAGTAGGAGGTTTCTTCCACAGCGTGTCAAATTATGATATTGCTATCAGGATTCAACCGTGTAGTTTTCGAGTCAAACTCATTGACCCATGATTCATGAGTGGTGGTTCACAAGAACCCATCTCTCATGATAATGAATGGTCCACT
>CM021110.1:201542045-201570698 GCA_007115665.2 Sequoiadendron giganteum | reverse complement strand
ATTGATGAGCTAAAGGGGCTCTATATTGAATGGTTCATAAGGCATAACACTTGTTGAAGGTTTTGCAAATGGGGTAGCAAGCCAAGTGGGCTTAACCTTGGGGGAAACTCCGTGGTTAAGCGTGCTTGAGTTGGAGCAGTACTGGGATGGGTGACCTCCCGGGACGGACCAATGCTTCACCTCTGTGAGCATCACCTAGATGCAATGAGTGCTAAGTGGACCATTCATTATCATGAGAGATGGGTTCTTGTGAACCACTACTCATGAATCATGGGTCAATGAGTTTCACTCGAAAACTACACGGTTGAATCCTGATAGCAATATCATAATTTGACACGTTGTGGAAGAAACCTCCTACTTATCAATCTTTGTCATTGGCACTCAATACATGGTCTTTTGATTATATCTTCACGACATATGAAGTTTTTAATTTGGTTCATAGTTTATATATTGCTTTACTAGCAATTACCTTGTCTAAGGTATCAGACATTATAATAAAAGGCTAACTTCATCATTGCAAGTGTTTTATATTTTCATCTTATGAGGCATTGGGCATCTTGCACATGGTTTTTTATATTTGAGCACAATGCATATGTGTTTGATCTCTTGATATCAGTATTGGTTAAATATCAATGGAATAGAATTTTTAAAGTCCCGACAATGATAATATGAAGGTGGAATGACTTTAAGGTAATGGGTTTAATGTTTATATCGATTTTTCATCGAGCACATGGTGTTTGTGTCGGTTACATGGAATCAATTTGGAATTGACTTCGACAAGTCACATGGAGGTAATTTCAATTGGTTTTTTATTAAAGCCATCATTTTTGTTGGCATATTTGGCAGCGACTATTATTGTGTTTTAAGAATAGTTATTTCAGATTTCAAATGGCTATTATTGATTGTTAAGTCATTGAATCGAAAGAAAGGTTTGTTTAGGGAAAAAGACATTATATTGATTCTTCTTGCAATGCTTAGGGTTTGGAACCCTAGCCGCTGCCATGGTGAATTCTTTTGTCCATTGTTGTAAATTTGTGTTTATCTTTCTCTTGGCCAATTCTAGAGGAATTTTTTGTGTTCATTGTAAACATGGACAACAGGTTATGAGCCAAAACAAGCTCAACAGTGGATAAGGGTGTTTCAAATCTGGGCAGTTATAGTGGTTGACAAACATCTATCTCGTATTTGTTTGATTTCCTCACTACATGATCATGTATTATTTCTTTGTTTGGAGATTGTGAGAAAAGGAAAATATTGTTTCTTTTTGCTCGATTTTGGAAGGAGATTTAGTGGGTTGTTAGAATCTTCTTGACTAGTTATCATGCTTTGCATTCAATTTTTCTTTCTTCATTATTAGGTTTATACAAATGTTGTTTGATTCATTCAGACCTGTGTTCATTGTGTTATGGAAAACGGTTATCATTTTGGGAAATTTTCTAGCAGTTTTAGTTTATGTTCAAATCTTGGTGGGTGAAGACGTTTTGTGTTGAAAAGATGCTTTATTTGTAGTCCACCTGTCATTGCATTCAGGGTTCTTGGAACATAATTGATATTGTATTTTGTTTCTTTTGAAACCTTTGGTGAAGGTACTTGAGAGAATATGTGCATGTGTGTAAAAATATATAAAAATAGTGATTAATCATTGTTGTGGTTGATACATTTTTTGAAAAAGTGATAGTGAAAAAGATCTGTAATAAAACCTAGCAAATATGATGCAGAGATCATAAAAAATCTAATGTGTTTGGTGTTTTGGAGATTCAATTTGAATCTTCAGGATATTAGACAGATTAGAAAGA
The DNA here is from genome assembly GCA_007115665.2 of Sequoiadendron giganteum. Classification (NCBI taxonomy): domain Eukaryota; kingdom Viridiplantae; phylum Streptophyta; class Pinopsida; order Cupressales; family Cupressaceae; genus Sequoiadendron; species Sequoiadendron giganteum. The sequence goes on along the minus strand of CM021110.1, from coordinate 201,568,902 downwards.
GGCATATGTGAGTTAAATTAAAACAAACAAATGCTTTGATAAATTTTTTGTTCTGAGATTTAATAAGGGGTTGGTGCTCCTTGAAATGGGTGTTCTAAATAAGAGGTTGATGCTCCTTGAGTGGGTGCTCTGAAGTTTGCATGTAAGGCATTATAAGCAATGGTTTTAAAATTAAGCCAAGAAGGCAACATTTTTGGAGTGGTTTTTCTACCCCAAGAGGGTTTTCCACTCGTCATATTGTTTGTCTTGTGGTCTCATTTGTGTTCTCATTAGTTTATTGTGATATTGTGGTCTATGTGCTTTAATGTGATAATACTGAAATGATCTTTGAGTTGCTTTGATAATTCTCATTTCAGTTCTTTAATGGTTGCATTCAACTCATGAATGCATTTATCATTGAAATATTAAGATCATAAATTATCTAAGTTTTATGTTTATGGCAAATGTTAAAATTGTTCAAGACACTGATTCACCCCCCTCTCAGTGTCATCTTCACTCCAACAATTGGTATTAGAGCGTACGTTCGTCATATAGGTCTAAACCACCTAGGATTGATTCTGGTTTTGAAGTCTATTAAATATGTCACAAGCTCATGAAGGTACTTTTGTGACTAGAGCTCCATTGTTTGATGGTATAAACTATGTGTTCTAGAAAATCAAAATGGAAACATATATGATTTCAATTGATCTTGATGTTTGGAGCATAGTTTTAAATGGGTATACTATTCCACCCACAATACCCACAAATGTTGTTGAAAAAAAGAAGTATGAAACTAATGCTAGAGCTAAGCATGCCATATTGTGTGGGTTAACTAAATATGTATTCATTAAAGTAATGCATTGCAAATCTGCTCAAGAAATATAGGGAAAACTTTAAAAAAATTATCAAGGAAATGATAAAGTTAAACAATCAAAAATCCTTACTCTCAAACATCAGTTTGAGGAAATGAGAATGAAGGATGATGAAAAAGTGGCTGAATATTTTTTGAGAATAAATGAAGTTGTTAACGCCATGAGAGGATTAGGAGAAGATTTAAAAGAGTTTGATGTGGTTACAAAGGTCATTAGAACCTTACAGCCTAAATATGAATCTAAGGTTTTAGCCCTTGAAGAAAAGAAACATTTAGATCAACTTACCTTAGATAGTCTACAAGGAACTCTTACTGCTTATGAAATGAGAATGAGCAAAAACAATTCAACAGGAAAATAAACTGTATTTAAAACTGAAAAGAAGGAAAAAGTAGTTGACAGTGAGTCAGAATATTTTGATTTAAAAGAAACCCACTTTGTTAGAAAACTTAAAAAGGGATCTGGAAAATACAAAGGAAAACTTCCCTTTAAGTGTTTTAACTGTGAAAAAATTGGACACTATGCTACTAAGTGCCCCTATGATGATCAAAACAGTGACGATGAGAAATCTGATAAACTGCCTAAGAACAAGGCCTATAAACCTAAAACAAAATTCAATTTCAAAAAGAAGAAGAGTCTGTTTAGTAAAGATGAAACTGACATTGAAACAAAAGACTCTTTAGTTGAGGAAGATGAGACTTTGTTTATGGATGAAGTCAAATTGCAAGAAGAGATAAACAACAATGATCTAGAATATGGTGAAATAGATCTAGAAGGTGAATTAAAATGTGCCTTAAAAGAAATTAAAAAACTCAAAAAACAAATTCTTGCTCAAGAACAAAAATCAGATCAAGTTTTTGTTCAAGAACATATACCAGATCAAGCAATGGTCTCTTTGAAGACTCAACTTGAGGAATCTAAGAGAGTTGAGGACTGTCTTTGAGTAACTATAAGTTTCAAAGATCAATAAATTCAAAAATTGGAACAAGAAGTTGTTTGTCTTAGAAAGAAAATTAAAGGGTATGAAAGTACTCTAAAACTTAATGAGATGCTCAACAAGTAGAAACTAAACAATGATAAAACTGGTGTTGGATTTGAAAAAGGTGAATGTTCAATTGATTCTTCAAAGCCAAAATCTAATTCACCAGATAAAAGTTTCTAACCAAATCATTTTGAATCTGATAAGAATCAAGTTCATTCTTTTAAAGATAATAGAACATCATTCAGATTCAATCCTTTCTTTTATGGTTACTGCTTCTTTTGCAACAAATTTGGCCATAAAGTGAGTACTTGTAGGATTATGACTTCTAGAATACCAAGGTTTGGACATAACCAGTACTTTGGTTTTGTTAATTAGGTCAGATGTTTTAAATGCAACACTTTGGGTCATACAATCAAACAATGCAAAAATGATCTGCAACCACATGACAGGTGAAAAGGACAAATTCATCAAACTTGAAGATTATGTTGGTAGATATGTGAAGTTTGGTGATAACACTGGTATACATATTAGAGGTAAAGGTTCACTTCTGTTAAATGAGGACACATCTATCTATAATGTGTATTATGTGGAAGGCCTAAAGCACAATTTACTTAGTGTTAGCCAAATCTGTGATAGTGGTTATCATGTTATGTTTACTTCATAGGGATGTGTTATAAGGAACAAGTTTGGAAAGGTTGTTGCAATTGAGAGAAGGACTAAAGGTAATATTTATAATCTTCTAGACACCTCTGGTAATGAAAAAAATGAAATTATGTGTCTAATGGGTCAAGTTGAAGAAATTTGGTTATGGCATAAAATATTAAGCCATATAAACTTTGAAAATCTGGTTAGAATAAATAAAAAATAGAATGTTAGAGGTTTACCTATCCTTAACAAACCAAAAAACTTTGTGTGCAAAAAATGTTTAAGTGGTAAACAAACTAAAGTTAGTTTCAAGACAAAAGAACATTCTTCAACAAAGCCCTTACATCTAGTGCATACATATTTGTGTGACCCAACTAGAACAAGGTCAATTAATGGTGAAAAGTATTTTATGTTGTTTGTGGATGATTATACAAGAATGGTTTGGGTTACTTTTCTTAAACATAAATCAGAGGCATTTGAAAGGTTCAAAATCTTTCGTAAAATGGTTGAAAAAGAATATGATTTAAAGCTTAAATGCCTAAGATTTGATAAAGGAGGTGAGTTCACCTCTCATGAATTTATTGATTATTGTGAACAACATGGTATTAAAAGGCAATATGCAGCCACTAGAACACCTCAACAAAATGGGGTAGTTGAACGTAAAAACAAAACTATAAAGGAAATGGCAAGAACAACGTTAGATGAGGCTAAGTTGCTTGACATGTATTAGAAAGAAGTTGTTCATACAACTATGTACATTTTAAACAGAGTGCAACTTAGGGTGAAAACAAAATACACTCCTTATGAATTGTGGCATGGAAAAATTGCTTCTTTAAAACATTTTAGAATCTTTGGCAGTAAGTGCTTTATCAAGAAAGATGATGAACATCTAGGCAACTTTCAATCAAAGTGTGATGAGGGTATCCTTTTGGGATACTCAACTCATAGTAAAGCCTATAATGTTATAACAAAAGGCTTGATAAAATTGTTGAGGTAGTCAATGTGAAAGTTGATGAAAGACCACCTTTAGGAACTGATATTGTGCAGGTTGATGAGGACGAAACATAAACAAAACTTGAGATAAAATCTGAAAATGCTGAAACAACAAGTTCTGAAAATTGTGTGCCCAAAGCTGCTTTAAAATCTATTGCTAGATATCATCCTAAAGATCAAATTATTGGGGATAGATATGTTGGAGTTCAAACACAAAGAAAGGCTGCTAAAACTGAAGAACACACTGAAATTGAAGAGCATAGAACCTTTTGTCTAGTCACTGAATTTTAACCTAAGAATTATGATAAAGCTCTCACAGATGAATGTTGGCTTAAATCTATGTAGGAAGAAATAAATCAAATTGAGAAAAATCAAACTTGGGAGTTAGTCCCAAGACCTGATGACAAGAATGTCATTGGTGGCAAGTGGATTTAGAGAAATAAGCTTGATGAAAATGGCAATGTTCTTCGCAACAAGGCAAGGTTTGGCTGCAAAGGCTATGCTCAACAAGAAGGTAATGATTTTGGTGAAACTTTTGCACCTGTTGCTAGACTAGAATCTATTAAAATATTCTTGGCTTATTATGTTTATAAAAACTTCACTGTTTATCAAATAGATGTCAAAACTGCTTTTTTGAATGGCTATTTAGATGAAGAGGTCTATATGGAACAACCTGAAGGGTTTGTTTGCAAAGACAAGCCTAATCATGTTTGCAGGTTGAAAAAGGCCCTATATGGCTTAAAACAAGCACCTAGGGCATGGTACTCTAGTCTGGATAATCATTTGACATCAAATGGATTTGTTAGAGGAGGTGTTGACAATAATCTTTATGTTAAGATTGAAGGAACTGATATTTTGGTTGTTGAAATTTATGTAGATGATACCATTTTTGGTAGCAATAATGTTGCTTTGAGCAAAAATTTCTCTCATATTATGGAATCTGAATTTGAAATGTCAATGTTGGGAGAATTGACTTTCTTTCTTGGTCTTCAAGTTTCTCAGCTCGAAAGTGGTATATTTCTCTCTCAAACCAAGTATGCTAGAGAGATGCTTAAGAAATATCAAATGGATGGATGCCATCCTATTAGCACTCCAATGGTTAAAGGCTGCAAACTCACTAAGGTTGATGATTCTCCTAATGTAAATCAATCTGAATATAGATCAATGATTGGCAGTTTGTTATATTTAACTACTTCTAAAACTTGACATAATGTAGGCAGTTTGCATGGTTGCAAGGTTTTAGGCATCACCTAAGGAATCTCATGTTACTGCTATTAAAAGAATCTTTAAATATGTTCAGGGCACTCTTGATTATGGTCTTTGGTATCCTAGAAGCAATGATTTTTCTTTAATTGCATATATAAATGTTGACCGGGCTGATTGTTTGGATGATAGGAAGAGCACAAGTGGTGTTGCATTCTTTCTTGGTGATTGTTTAGTGGCATGGCATAATAAGAAACAAGAATCTCTTTCTCTTTCCACTGCTGAGGCATAATACATAGCTGCCACTTCTTGTTGTACTCAATTATTGTGGATGACACAAACATTATTTGATATGGGTATTACTATTTATAAGCATGTTTCTATTCTTTGTGATACACTAGTGCGATAAACATTTCTAAAAATCCTGTTATGCACTCTCGAACTAAACATATTGCTATCAAGTTTCACTTTCTTCGAGAAAAGTGTTGGCTAATGAAGTGTGTTTACAGTTTGTTGCTTCACAAGAACAACTTGTTGATATTTTTACTAAGCCTTTATTTAAAGAAGTGTTTGAAAGGCTGAGACTTCGATTGGGAGTTATCTCTCAATCTTTACTTCATTCATTTAGCCATTTTTTGGCTTAGGGGGAGCTTGTTACAACATTTATTCACAACTCTCTTTCATATTTTGTTTGCTACCTTTTTATTCTACTTGTAGCTGGTTCTTTTGGTTATTGGTTGGCTTCTCAATTATTTTTCATGGCATTTCACAGTCTTCTCCTTTATTCTTTGTCATTGAGGCAAAAAAGGGGAGAGACATTTGCGTTTTTCCATCAAGGACAAAGGGGGAGTTTGTTGGCTCTTAGTTGTGATCATTATTTGTCCTTGATGTCAAATTCACTTGATATGAGTTTCATGGTTTTCAGTTTCAGATTAGGTCTCTTATAGGATCTTTATGCTACTTCATATTCAACTTGATCTTTTGCAAGTTGTCTTGACATGATATGATCTTGATGGCTCATGATGATTACAATTGTTTTACATGATCCTTTCATGGCATGCAAATACAGATTTTAGTTTTTGATACATGTACATGTTGACACTGATATTTGATATAGTGTTCATTGTGACAGGGTATGCATTAGCTTCAGATATATGACATTGTTATCTTAACAGGTTTGAGTTATTCAGGTCGATCATTTTATACTGATCATATTCTAAGTGATCATTTGCTTCCGGGCATGTATCTTGGTTTCAGGTTTCTATATGACGATGCTAATATGGACAGTGCTTATCAGTTTGTCAGATGGTTTCATTTTGTTAGGATGGTCCTTCATTATTGCATGCCATAGGTACTACTTCAATCACTCATTATCAATTTGTTTTTGGCTTCAGTGATATTTTATCAGGTTGATCTTGGCATCTTTGTCATTGGCACTTAGTACATGGTCTTTTGATTATATCTTCATGGTATATGAAGTTTTTAATCTAGTTCATAGCTTTACTAGCAATTACCTTGTCTAAGGTATTGATCATTATAATAAAAGGATAACTTCATCATTGCAAGTGTTTTATATTTTCATCTTATGAGGTATTAGACAACTTGCACATGGTTTTTTGTATTTGAGCACAATGCATATGTGTTTGATCTCTTGATATCAGTATTGGTTAAATATCAATGGAATAGACTTTTTAAAGTCCCAACAATGATAATATGAAGGTGGAATGACTTTAAGGTATTGGGTTTTCATCGAGCACGTGGTATTTGTGTCGGTCACATGGGATCAATTTGGAATTGACTTCGACAAGTCACATGGAGGTAATTTCAATTGGTTTATTATTAAAGCCATCATTTTTGTTAGCATATTTGGCAACGACTATTATTGTGTTTTATCGATAGTTATTCTGGATTTCAAATGGCTATTATTGATTGTTAAGTCATTGAATCAAAAGAAAGATTTGTTTAGGGAAAAAGGCATTATGTTGATTCTTCTTGCAATGCTTAGGGTTTGGAACCCTAGCCGCTGCCATGGTGAATTATTTTGTCCACTACTGTAAATCTGTGCTTATCTTTCTCTTGGCTGATTCTAGAGGAATTTTTTGTGTTCGTTGTAAATGTGGACAACAAGTTATGAGCCAAAATAAGCTCGATAGTGGATAAGGGTGTTTCGAATCTGGGAAGTTATGGTGGTTGGCATTGAATCTATTTGGTATTTGTTTGATTTCCTCACTACATGATCAAGAATTATTTCTTTGTTTGGAGATTGTGAGAAAAGGAAAATATTGTTTCTTTTGCTCAATTTTGGAAGGAGATTCAGTGGGTTGTTAGAATCTTCCTGACTGGTTATCATGCTTTGCATTCATTTTTTCTTTCTCCATTATCAGGTTTATGCAAATGTTGTTTGATTCATTCAGACCCGTGATCATTGTGTTATGGAAAACGGTTATCATTTTGGGCAATTTTCTAGTAGTAATAGTTTTTGTTCAGATCTTGGTGGGTGAAGACGTTTTGTGTTGAAAAGATGCTTTATTTGCAATCCACCTGTCATTGCATTCAAGGTTCTTGGAACATAATTGATATTGTTTTCTGTTTCTTCTGAAACCTTCGGTGAAGGTACTTGAGAGAATATGTGCATATGTGAAAATATATAAAAATAGTGATTAATCACTATTGTGGGTTGATACGTTTTTTGAAAATGTGATAGTGGAAAAGCTTTGTAATAAAACCTAGCCAGTATGATGCAAAGATCATAAAAAATCTAATGTGTTTGGTATTTTGGAGATTCAAGTTGAATCTTCGGGATAATAAACAGATTAGAAAAAGAGGCATATGTGAGTTAAATTGAAATAGAGAAATCCTTTGATAAATTTATTGTTCTGAGATTTAATAAGGGGTTAGTGCACCTTGAAATGGGTATTTCTAAATAAGGGGTTGATGCTCCTTGAGTGGGTGCTCAGAAGTTTGCATGTAAGACATTGTAAGCATTGGTTTTAAAATTAAGCCAGGAAGGCAACATTTCTAGAGTGGTTTTTCTACTCCAAGAGGGTTTTCCACTCGTCATATTGTTTGTCTTGTGGTCTCATTGATTTACTGTGATATTTTGGTCTTTGTGCTTTAATGTGATAATGCTGAATGATCTTTGAGTTGCTTTGCTAATTCTCATTTCAGTTCTTTAATGGTTGCATTCAACTCATGAATGTATTTATCATTGAAATATTGAGAGCATAAATTATCTAAGTTTTATGTTTATGGAAAATGTTAAAATTGTTCAAGACACTGATTCACCCTCTCCTCTCAGTGTCATCTTCACTCCAACAGACCTCTCCCTAGGTTTCTGCTCACCTTTGCATTAAGGAGTATTATTGAGAAGCCATATCATCTGAGAAACCTTGCTCTTGGATCAAGTTTTTGCTGATTCCCTAATTAGGGATTAGGTTCCACTTGAAGAGATTTCCAAAAACCTTATGGCACCAATCTTTTATTTTGTGTTCAAGGTGCTCCAAGAGTCTAACGTTCCCTTGAATCCATACTTTAACTTCCTTCCACCATTTCCCAATGCCCAAAGAAAATTTTGAGTGAGTCAAACACATTCTCTAATATGAATTGATAGGGTTCTGGAGCCCATGTACCTTTTCCAATGTGGATTGAATAGTACAGAGTTGTGCACCTTGGTTTGAGAGCTAAATAGAACCTGCAAGCCACTACCACATGAGCATTCTTTCCAATTTTTATTCAATACAATGCTGTCCTTTTGTTTGTTATTCAAAGTGAATGTACCATGTGCATATTCTACGTCAGCCAAGCTATTTTTGGTGATTAGTTGTCTCAGGGAAGTTGTTGTATCATTACTAAAGAACTGGCCACCTATTTCTTCTTCAAGAAATTGATGATATTAAAATCCCCAATCAGAATTGGCTTGCTATTTTCATTAGCAAGCCAAAAACAAGAAGTTAATGTGGTCAAATTTCAAATTGTTAATTACTGATTTCAACTGGTAAATAATAATTTTCTCAAAACAAATGTTGCCTCATGATTTGTTATAATTACACAATATGAAATCGCTAAAACAAAATCTATAAACTTCCAAGAAAATGCAATTGTTAGGTGTTAAACCAAATCTCATTAATTTTGTCAACATTTTACCTGTGTGTGGGAACTTTGGAACAACGTATGGACATTAGGGGAAAAAAAGGTAAGTACATTTTTCTTACAACTGGACATTATTGTGTCCCCATTTCTTATTTTTTTTTCAAGGTCAACATCACTTCAAATAGTCTCATTTTAGAAAGCCGTTGCATGAGAGTTTTTGGTTGTGTGTTGGTGTGCTGTGTATTTTGAATAATTTTCACCTTTTTTATTTTAACTCTTGTTGGATGACATTGCTAATAATCACATTTGACAGTTAAATTAATCAAAGTTTCCAAACATTTAAGCTATGTATCAATAATGCCAAACCTAACAAGGGAAATTTATAAAGACAAAATAGAAAAATCAAACAAAATAGACCCATGCATGTAGATATTTATGGTTAAAAAGCTTAACTATTTTCCTTATTCAAAAGTTTTGTTTTTTAAAAATTATATCTTATTTTTTAACAAAATTATCAAATACATATTATTAGGTTTTAAAATTTCGGCATCCTTTATTCTACGTAGTTAAGTATAAATTAGCATAAATTACAACCCTAATAACAAGCACATTTAGGTTTTAACATTACGACATAGTTAATTAGTTTTATATAATAAATAATTTGATTTATAATATATAATGCTATATTATATAACAATATAATAGTTAATACATAAATAATAAATATAATATTGACATAAATATAATAATTAATACATAAAATTTTAAAAATAAATATAATAATATTATTTTATAATTAAAAAAAATTAATAATAATATTAAAATCATTTTTTGAATGACCTACCAAATTGATCTCATTTACTATACAAATGTGTGCAAAAAATAAACTAATTTTTTACTAATGGACCTTCCACACCTCTTCGGCTTACCCATTACACAAGGTACTAGTATATTTTTAATAAATTTGATGATCGACATCAACATGCATCTTCCTTACAATCTTCAACCGTTCAACAACAGATTGTTCACCTTAAATTTTAAATTTTAACAAAATTGATAAGACCACCCACTTTAAAACAATCCTAAAAAAATCTAACAGCACTCGCTGAGATTTTGTAGGAAGTCCTCATGCAGACTCGTTTCAGCGAACCCAACCGTATACAGTGGTTACAAGCTAATATCGTATTGGAAGGCTGTTTGGAATTATCTGTGTAGCGATCGGAAGTGAAGTGTGGGGATTGTTAGGCAGGATGAATCTGACTGGTAAAAATGTTCTCCTCACAAGTAATGGAGACGAAGTTTCCTTTAACTTAGCCCTCAATTTGTGCAAGACTGGCTGCAGGTTAGTTTTTACGTTTTTTAATCTTAAAACCCTAAATTCAAAATTCAAAAAGAAAATTTCGACAAGTTTTAGAGTATATTTTCAATTGTGTGGCATAAGTTAATGGCAGACTTGTGCTAGCTGGCAATGGCTCCGATTTTAGCAATAGTGCGGAGCGTCTCAAGAATTATGTCAATGACAGCATAGTTAGTGTGGCTGAGCTTGATATGAATAGCACTGAATTGGTAGTCGATGAAGCAATTCAGAAAGCTTGGCGAAGTCTCGGTCACATTGATGCTTTAGTCAATTGCTACGCTTACGAAGGTATTTCCTTTTCTTTTCTTAATTTTGTTTGATTCATGGTTTGAAATTTGGATTAAGGAAGACATTTGAAATGATTGAATTTGGCTTGTTGCATTTCGTTATTGGCATGCCATCCCCCTTGGACCATGCGACAAATATTTAGATTAGGAATACTAATTTCTTTTTCTTTTCTTGATTTTGTTTGATTCATGGTTTTTGAAGGGGGAGTTAAAGAAGAAATTCGAAATGACCGACCTAGGCTTGTTGCATTCTGTTATTGGCATACCATCTCCCGTGGTGCCATGCAACAGAGGTTTAGGTTAGCAATACTAATTTCTTTTTCTTTGCTTGATTTTTTAATTCATGATTTTGGGAGGGTGATTTGAAGAAGACTTTTGAAATGACCGACTTAGGCTCGTTGCATTCCTTATTGACATGCCATCCCTGTGCCCCAAGCACAGAGGTTTAGGTTTGGAATGCTATACAATGCTTTAGCAGGCCCTTTTCTGTTTTTGATTACAATGATTAAGGTTGAATGTTTTGCTGAATGTCAAAAGTTATCAGGATATTGCTCAGGCGTCTATCCCAGAAATGCATTGCTGGATGACATGAAACTTGTTCTCCAGTCAGTTGAATCTAAAATCTCTTGCTTCTGCATCTTTGTAAAGATGAGAATTTTTAAAATATGATGAATGTTGATGGATCATATGGGTACCAACCGTGTTACATCTGATCCGGTTTTGATCTTATGGTGTGCTCCTTGTTTGAGTTACCATGGATTTGCGGACCATGCAAGCTTAACTTCATGTTCTGCATATTAGATTTGTATTCTCATTATTTCACAGAGCAGCGCTTGTACAAATTATAGCGGCTTTGTTTTCTCCGTAGCTGAAATCATTTATTGCGCCATACTTTTGCTGTTCAATGACCATGATTGTAGAGGGAGTCATTTTTGTGTCTTTACTTGTGCTAAGTGCTGACTGGCTTTAGGTTATTACTAGTTCTTGGCCTGGCGTCTTTGTACATCTTGCAAAATTCTGCTTGCAAGGCATGAATTTCACGATCTTTCCTTGAAACAGGATTGAAGAAAGATTAGGTTCTAGCTGTTTTTCAACTTGCCAATGGGCATCAATATGTGCGTGGTTTTGTATTATGCAACCTGAAACAGGGAAACAGTTTTGAAGCTGTAATGAGTTTCAGAAATTTTGTACTTCCAAAATTTTGGCAAAGGAAACAGCAAAAAGGAAAACAAAAAACGTTTTGAACAAATAAAGCAATACGTGAAAAGAAAAGAATGGAAGTGTATCACTAATACCAATATTATTGAAAATCCGATCATTAACAATCAAGACTGAAGTTGGTCGGGATCTAGACAACCTGGCCATAAAATAACAAAAGCGTCAATATCATTAAGGTTAAACATAACTACAAGTCTGAATCTGATAGTTTGTAGCCTCAAATGCATACAAGTCAGAATGAGCATTTTAGAAATTATTAGTGCTTAACATAGAATAATGTAATAAATAATAAATTAACATTTGATTAGATGTAAGTTTTTAGTTAGTTGTTAGTTATGTGTTAGTTGGTAGTTAGTGGTTTGGGTAATTAGACGTAAGAAAGACTTTATAAATGTAATGTCCCTCTCCTGATTTGCCCTAGAATTTGCCTACTGATCACAAATTGCAGCAAATTAGGGTTAGGGCTCGTCTTACCAAATAAATCTCTTTAATAATGCAATCCTGGGTTTGAATTCTGCATTCACCACATGAACAATATATGCATATATATATATATATAGAGTTAGATAATCACATCACATCATAGATTATTATTAATGCAAACATGTTAGGATTTGGGAGAAGGGGCATGATGGGTCCGCCCAAAGCCATTTCTACACCAAGCCTAAGAGGGTGTCTACCACAGCCCCATTCCTTGGCGGCTTCTATTGTTAATTTTGGATCAGATAGATGTGAACAGTAAGCAGAAAAATAAACACAGAACAGAGGACACAAAATTATTATCCTGGGAAAACCCTTCTCAAGGGAGAAAAACCCAACAAAACTTTACTAATAATAGATCAGGTACAACAGTGCAAAAATAACACTTGAGAATCTAACCAAGATAGGCAGAGTACAATGATATAATCCAGCATTGTCATAAGATAATTCGTGCTTTTCCTTAAGACTTCTGTGGTAGTGAACGTCCTCCTTGATCACCAAAAGAGCGAACTGAATGCGTGTTTAAATAAGGAGAGTCCCTCTCCTATTTATACAAATCCAAGAGTAAGATTGGCGAAATTCTTCACTTGAGCCGTCCCAACAATGTTAATAACTGTTTATTGCTATTAGGCCAACATGTCTTTTGCCTTATGTGTGAATTCTTTCGGGTAACACCTCCCGAAGCTACCCAAAAGCAATAACACTCCCTCTTAGCTAGGGAGGTATTCTCATCAGCAAGGACTTCTTCATATCATAGGGAAGTCTTCCATGAGTTCCACTCAAGGGTATCATGTCTCGTTATGGACTCTCTCAACATGATGTCCACAATGGCTACACCCAATTGTGGGAAACACAACTCAATCTCAGAGATGTGTTCTGTACAAGGGCTTTCACCTCATATTTCTCCGTATCAGAGAAATATACGCTGCAAAGGCTTTCACCTCATATTTCTCCGTCTCAGAGAAATATATGCTATGACAGATCAGTTCGTCGTTTTGTCCATTCCACTGACATAGGGAGAATATCTTAATGATGCTGTGAATCCCTCTCAACGAGGGTGACATTCTCCACCACCCCAAGCTTGTCTCAGAAGTACACAAACTTTAGCTTGGAAAGAGGCATGGTGAGGATATCAACCGTCTGATCATCAGTACAAATATACTAGAGCTGGATTGCTTTCCTCGGCACCATGTCTCTGATGTAATGATACTTGATCTCCACATGCTTCGACCTATCATGAAATATAGGATTCACTGAGAGCTTTGCACAACTTTGGTTATCATAGTGAATCAATGTCATCTTTAACATCTGACCAAACAATCTTGCAAGGAGCTTTCAAAGCCATATTGCTTCACGGGCTGCTACACATGTTGCCATATACTCAGCCTCTATTGTGCTTAGTGCCACAGAGGATTGCTTCTTGGTACACCAAGAAATCACGACACACCCTAGGCTGAAACAACACTCGAAGGTGCTCTTCCTATCAGCTACACTCCTAGTGCAGTCAGAATCAGAATAGCCTTGTAATCTCAGATCTCCACTGGAAGCATACCTCAAGCCATATCCCATAGTATCACGCAAGTATCTCAGTACATTCTTTGCTGCAACTAGATGTATCTGTCTTGGCTCACACATAAACTGGCTAAGAGCACTCACTGCAAAACAGATGTCTGGTCTGGTGTTGACCAGGTACATCAATGACCCAATCGATTGTCTATACATGGTGGGATCTACCAAATCTGAATCGGAAGTTGAGTCATTTAACTTCTTCAAATTTGTCTCCATCGGTGTAGCCATGGACTTACAGTCTAACATCCCAAATCTTCTCAGTATATCTACAGTGTATTTCCCTTGACTTAGGAAGATCTCATTAGGACTTTGCCATACTTCTAGTCCCTGGAAGTAATGCATAAGGCCAAGGTCCTTCATCTCAAACTCAGAGGCTAACTCTTTACATTGGACAATAAGCTTCTTTGCTCCAGTGAGAAATAGATCAACGACATAAAGGACCAAGATCAAGGCCTCACCATCAACAATCTTGAAATAAAGGTTGGAATCTGCATCATTCTTGGTGAAACCCAAACTCATCAAGTATTGATCGATCCTTTCATACCATGCATGAGGTGCTTGTTTAAGACAGTACAAAGCCTTCTTCAATCTGCACACATGAGACTCCTTCCCATGAATCATAAAGCCATCTAGCTGCTCGATATACACTTCTTCCTCAATCACACCATTTAGAAACACAGTCTTTACATCCATTTGATGTAACTTCTAGCCCTTGGCAGAGGTAATAGCAATAATCGTCCTGATGGAATTGTATTGAGCAACAGGAGCAAATGTCTCCTCATAATCTATTCCCTCCTTTTGAGAGAATCCTCTCGCCACAAATCTTGCCTTGTGCTTCTCAATGCTGCCATTAGTTGCATGCTTGATTTTGTAGAGCCATTTGGAAGTCACTACTGACTTCCCTTCAGGTCTTGGAACAGCATCCTAGACATCATTTTTAATGATGGACTGATACTCTTTCGGAATCGCATCTCTCCATATCTGCTGGCTAGATGCCTCCTCATAATTGGAAGGCTCAGAATCAATAATGTGACTCATTAATGCCATATAACCTGGGAACTTCTGAGGTCTCTTGCTCTCCCTGAAAGTGCCTCGGGGAGCTGCATATTTTTTTGCCTCTTGCATGGTTTGTCGAGCCCATAGGGTCCTTTTTCGACCTACGGCAATATCTATAGGTCCATCAGTTGGTTCTATAGGATCAACTGGATCAACAATCTCAGCTGGTTCATACTCCCTCTGAATGCCAGGAGTATAATCGAGGGATGAATCCATATCCTTTGGAGCCTCGTGCTCCTCACTATCCATCTCCATGTAATATCCTTTAGATCTCCTGAAGGCTACCCCTCTTCAAAGGAGACATCCTGACTGATCTCAATCTCCTGCTGCCTTGGGATGTATATTCTGTAAGCCTTTGAAGACTCATTGTAGCCCACAAATGTACCCTTCCTGCCTAAAGGTTCCAGTTTTGTTCTTTTGTCCTTGGGCACATGAATGTACATAGGACAACCAAATATCCTTAAGTGACTAACCTCAGGCTTCACACCTGTGAAGGCCTCCTTTGGAGTCATGTTCCCAAATATCCGATGAGGACTTCTATTCTGAACATATACTACAGTTCTGGAAGCCTCTGCCCATAGGAAACTTTGTAAATTCTAATCATGGATCATAGCCTTAGCTGCCTCTACTATAGATCTGTTCTTTCTTTCGGCAACTCCATTTTGCTGAGAGTTGTACGAAACACAAAACTCCCTCTTGGTGATCCTTGCCTCAATGCATAAATTATGAAATCCTTCAGAAGTGTACTCCCCTTCATTATCTGATCTCAGAACCTTAATCCTCTTCCCGAACATGTTCTCAACTTGTGCCTTGAATTCTCAAAATCTATCAAGGACCTCCTCAGACCCCTTGGATTTCAAGAAGTAAATCCAAGTCTTTTGGGAATAATCATTGATGAAAGTCACATAGTAACAAAATCTACTTAGTGACGCCACAAACATCGGTCCACACAAATCTGAATGAATAAGATCTAAGATCCCCTTGGATCTACTGTTGCTGCTATGGAAGGGACTCTTGGTATTCTTACCAAGTGCGCATCCTCTTCAGATGCCATCATGCTCTAATGTGAAGAACCTTGCTGGTTCTAATTCTGCTTGTAGATGTTGAATTGCACTGTTTTGTGTTTTCTTGTTGTTTTGATGAATTTATAGCAATTAAATAAAATGTTGCCAGGCAAGATTTAACAAGAAATAACTGAAAATATATAAATGCTGCAATGATTCTTATTCAGCATGATATATATATATCTTGTATTGAATGTATATATATTCAATACAAGATAGAATCATAGCTTATAAACAAGGTTGCATACTCGAACATGCCAGGAAACCCTTATTTGAAAATCTGGAAATCACAACCAACAATGAAAATTCTGATGAAACAAGTCGATCTGCTCTAGATAATGATTTCTCCACCATGAAATGAGTGCCAAATGGTAGTACTAGTCCAGCTGCCCCAAATGGTGCTGATCTATGCCAAATAAGAGAGGCGTTTCGGCCTCCAATTCATACGCCCCAGCCAGAAGCCCAATGTATGTCTGTGGTGAAGGTACAACCAACTACATAAACTATATGGCTTGTTTATTGATGTAAAAGCTGATGAAATTAACCGCCTCAACTAGTAAGCCCCTTTCCTTATTGAAAACTGCAAATAAACTCAAAGGTAAATCTCATGCAAGCACAAATGGACTCCAGAATGAAGTCCTCTCTAAAGCAATGATTCAGCTAGTCTTTTATAGCTTCAAGATTGCAGAACATTGGAGAATTGCCACTCTCTAATGGTGAAGAATGCTGAAACCCTTGTCTCAGGCACAAACTTCAAAGAAGCTAGAAGAAAACAATGTCAAATGCTCAATACGTGAATGAGGTCGACTTGCCCTTTTTCTCCTTATATTCTCTCCAAGAGGCATGATTCCCAATGAGATCATTTTAATACATTTAAAATGTATTTTAATGTTTGATACCTCTTTTTAATTAATCTCTCAACTTGGGCGTACCATTTAGCAAAATTATTATAATCTCACTTTATTAAATTTAAGTGGCTCACTTTTATGAAATTAGAATATAACTTTATAATATCCCTTTTATTAATTAAATATAACTTAACCACTTAAATATTAATATCTCCCTCAATATTCAGTACTTTGACGTGCCGTTTGAAGCTGGGGTCAACACTATAAAACCCCCATGTGTCCAGGCTAAAAATAGCATCACTGCCAGTTTGACTTACTATAAATAGTAAGTCCCTCAAACTAAGCCAAACACTGATCTGCAAAGGCCTAAAATTGAACCCAATATTGAATTGAAGAAATGGGAATGACAACAACCTCCATGAACTGCCACTGAGACCCTCTATCCAAACATATTAGCCTATGAGAGTCCAAGTAATAGGCTAACCCATCTGCAACTGGAATTGACTAGAGTGGGGACATTACATCTAAACTAAGCTTCGGAAGACCAGTAACCATCTTCTTCATAGTGGGAAGGGCTTTGTAATGTAAGTGAGCAAGTCTCCTATGCCATACCTCACTCAAACTGATAGAGCCGTGTAATAATGCCTAAACTGGTTGTATTGACAATCTGTATAGGCTCTCTTGACAATCACACGAGCTGAATTTATGCTGGAGTTCTTGGGCCATGCAAGAACCTTTCCTTCAAAGAAGGCAACCTTGTACCCTTTGTCCTCCAAGGCTGAAATGGAGACAAGGTTCCTTTTGATCCCTGTTACGAACAATACATCACTCAATTTAAGAGGGATACTCGAATCTAGCTAGAAGGAAGTAGCCCCAACTCCCTTTTCATTCTAACTAGCATCATCTCCAATTATAACCTGTAAATTAGACTCTTTCTCTACTAAGTCTGTAAGATGCTCTTTGTGGCCTGTAATGTGACGTAAAGCACCACTATCTATCAACCAAGTATCACTATCAGTTGGTACATTACTTAAAAGAGTGGAGATGAATGGGAATCCTTTTGAATGTATTGACTCCTAAGATGTCTCTTCGTCAATGTCTACAGTAGAAACATGTTGCTTTAACTTTAATTTACAGTCTCCGGCATAGTGTCCATACTTGTCACACTTGTAGCACTGAATATGAGAAAGATCCTTCTTTTTCAATTTTGGAACAAAATTTGCTTTTTTGTCTTTATTTCTCTTGAAGGTGCCTCTTTTTCCTTCTCTTCCTTTGCCTCTTTCTCGAGTAGTATGTGCAGCAAGAACTTGACTTTCTTCATTATGGGAGTTTCACCCATTTCCTCTTGCTGCCAGTCTAGTTTCTTCTTGAATATAGTCAACCCGTAGGCGAGCAAACTTGGGCAATTTGGATCTCCCACTGATGCTTTGAATGAAAGGTTCCCAAGACTGGGGAAGACCATTTAGAGCCAATATAACAAGATCTCTATCTGCAACTATATCCCCAATAGTGCTCAACTGATCTCCCAGATCAGAGATCTTCATAAAGAATGAAATAACTGATTCCCCTCTAGCCATTTTTACATGATGGAGCTATTGTCTTAGAGCGAGGGCTTTGCTAGTATTGTTGATCTTATATAGACCTTTTAGTACATCAAACATTTCTTTAGCTGTCTTCATCTTGGAGATGATCGGTACTAGGTGGTCCTTCACAGAGTCTATCATGATCTTTCTAGCCTTCATACCATTTTTCTTCCATTGGATTTTCTTTGAGTCTTTTGACGGCTCGGCCATGTCAACTTCTACGAATTCTAGAAGATCATTCTCTTCTAAGGTAATGAGTACCCTAAACTTCCAAGAGTTGAAGTTTGAAGCCCCATCAAGCCCATCTTCTACCTTGACACCAATCACCATCTTCTTTTCCGAGTAACTGCCCTAAACACAAAATTGTCTTCCACACAACCCAGAATTATGCTTAGTCAAATCTGATTAATTTTTCTTGAACCTTGGGTCTGATACCATGTTAATTCTGGATCAAATGTGAACAGTAAGTAGAAAAATAAACACAGAACAAATGACACAATTTTAATCTTGGGAAAACCCTTTTACTCAAGGGAGAAAAACCCAACAAAACTTTACTAATAATAGATCAGGTACAACAATGCAAAAATAACACTTGAGAATCCAACCAAGATAGGCAGAGTACAATAATATAATCCAACATTGTCATAAGATAATTCATGCTCTTCCTTAAGACTTTTGTGGTAGCTAACTTCCTCCTTGATCATCAAAAGAGCGAACTAAATGTGTGTTTAAATGAGGAGAGTCCCTCTCCTATGTATACAAATCCAAGAGTAAGATGGGCAAAATTCTTCACTTGAGCCAACCCAACAATGTTAATAACTGTTTATTGCTATTAGGCCGACTTGTCTTTTGCCTTATGTGTGAATTCTCTCGGGTAATACCTCCCGAAGCTACCCAAAAACATTAACATCTACCTACTTCCCCCATCAATGCCTCAACTCCTTGAAGACACTTGCCATCTTGTGGAATTGGGTGGGGGTCGTAAGTGGGTAACTTGGTTCTCTATGTAAGTGCCCTCTGGTCCTAGGAGCCATTATGGTCAACTCTAGAACAGCTACTTACTAGCCTCGTTTGCCCCTTTTGCTTACATCCTAGGCCCTTCCTACAAGGTGGGTTTTAGACAGTCAAGCATATCTCCTATTCTATCATAATGAATTATACATTAAATATCCTTTATTATCTATGGCAATATTTATACAGATGTAAAATAATGATTGGTAGAATATACCCTTGAATATGCATATATTTAATAATAACAACCTGCAGTGATGGATTGGACGGGTTCTTTTGTGATCCTTGGTCTGATCTTCCTTTTTTGTAGTCGATCATGATTCTCTTCCTTGAATTTTTCATCCTTTATACCATGATGGGGCTGAGGGTCATAAGCTTTCAAGATATCAATTTGCCAAGGGACACGACTTCTTGTTAATGACTTCTTAATTGCATATAGGAATAATTAATCTTATTAATATTATTCCTTGTGAAATTGCATATCCTTTTCAGGCTGTTTGCCCTCCCTTATTTATTTTCTTGATTGTTATTTGAAGGGATGTGTCTTGTGGTTTGGACGATGAACATTATTTAATTAAGTAACTGCCTTCTTTCATAGTCACATCCTTTCATAATCATATCCTTTCATAACTTCATTGATGCCTTTTGTCTTTCGGGTTGCATTTTAATTGCCTTCCATGATCAAATTAGTGATCTGGTCCTCCTTGTCAACCTGTATCTTGGTTTCAATTTTGCGGGGGCATGACAGTCCTTCTTTCCCAAATTTGCTTGTCCTCAAGCAATCTCAGATTTGGATGGTTGAAGATTTATGTGCCCTCCCATGTAGTGTTCTCCTTGGGCAAGCCTTTCCATTTGATCAAAAATTTAGGGATAGTCTTATTCCTTAATTGCTTCTCTCTCATATTCAAAACTGCTTCAGGTTCCAAGATTAGTTTGCCCTCATCGTCAAGCGGGGGTAACTCTAAACTTGGGACAACTTGCTGCCCTAACACTTTCTTCAATCTTGATACGTGAAATATGTTGTGAATACGGCTGTTTTTAGGCAACTCCAATTCGTAAGCTACTTCACTGATCTTCCTTAGGATCTTATAAGGCCCATAAAATCGGGGGTTTAGATTTTCTACTCCGCTTATCTTGATGGATGACTGCTTATATGGTTGTAGCCGCAAGAATACTAACTCTCCAACTTCAAATGTCCTCACAGTGCGGTTCCAATCAGCATAGGTCTTTTGTTGATTTTGCGCTTGATGCAAATTGTCCTTGAGAGTATTCATAATGTCCATACTCAGTTGTACAAAATCTTTTGCCCCTGGTACTCGACTTTCTAGTGAAATCAAACTTCTGAAGGTGGTTGGTTCGTAACCATATAATACTTTGAATGGGTTCATCTTGATTGACATGTGATGAGTAGTGCTGTAGCAATATTCACCGAGATGTAACCATTTTACCCATGTGTTCTGTTGGCTGGTGACATAATTCCTCAAGTATCCCTCTAACCACTTGTTAATGATTTCAATTTGTCTATCTGTTTGAGGGTGGTAACTTGTATTGGATGTGAGATCAGTCTCTGCTAATCGAAAGAACTCTTGCCAAAATTAGCTAAGGAATCGACTGTCTCGGTCACTGATTATGTTCCTCGGTAGACCGTGTATTCTGAATATCTCTTTGAAAAATACTTCTGCTATTTGTGGAGCCTGATACTTAGTGGATATTGCGAAGAAGTGAGTGTACTTGGTGAGTCGATCCACTATTACATAAATGCAATCCTTCCTTTGAACTTTAGGCAATCTTGTTATGAAGTCCATTGAGATGCTTTCCCATTTTTGATTTGGAATGGGTAAAGGTTGTAGAAGTACTACTGGATGGCTTTGTTCAGTTTTGTTTCTTTGACAGGGCATGCATTCTTGTACATGCTTTAGGACATCTTTCTTGAGGCCTTTCCAAGAGTATCTGTTCTGCACCTATTTGTAAGATTTATAGTACCCTTGGTGGCCTGCTAAGGGATTGTTCTGGTATTCCTTAAGGACTTTTTCCTTCATTTTTGAGTTGGGCACAAGGAATATCCTATTTTTATATAGGATAAGCACTTCTACTACTTTGTACTCTTCATTGGGTAAATTTCCTTCAAGGATATTATTAGCCTAGGGGTCTTTGACATATTCTGCAATGATATCATTCTTCCAATCCACGACTATACTTATTAGGGTGTTCAAATAGTGTCGTCTTGATAAAGCATATGCTACAACATTATTTGTCCCTTTCATGTACTCAATATCAAAATCGTAAGCTTGTATTTTGCTTACCCACTTTAGCTGTTTGTCATTTAGGTCCTTTTGATTCATAAAGCACCTCAGGCTATTGTGATCGGTTTTAACATTGAATTTCCTGCAAACCAAATATTATTGAAACTTTGCTAAGGCGTGCATGATAGCTAGCATCTCTTTATCATAAATTGAGTAGTGTCTTTCAGTCTCGGTGAGCTTGCGACTTTCAAATGCAATGGGATGCTCATTTTGCATAATGACTGCTCCAATTCCTTCCCCGATGCATCACACTGTAGTTCAAAGGGTAGTGTGAAATTAGGGATGGCTAAAACTAGGCACGAGCTCATTGCTTCCTTTAGTCTTTTGAAAGCTTGTTGGGATATTTCACTCCATACAAAGGCTCCCTTTTTGGTCAAGTCTGTGAGTGGGGTGGCAATCTTGGAAAATCCTTTCACAAATTGTCTATAGTAACTGGATAATCCCACAAAGCCCTTTAGTTGTGTTAAGGTTTTGGGTTTTGGCCATTCCTTGATGGCTGTAATTTTTTCCTCATCTACACTTACCCCTTGTGCATTGATCTTGTGACCCAAGTAAAGGATCTCTTCCAAGCCAAACTCGTATTTTTAAGCTTTAGCATACAGGGATTCTTGTTCCAAAATGTTTAGGACTTCCTCAATGTGTTTGAGATGTTCTTCCCATGTCCTGCAATAGATAAGAATATCATCAAAAAATATGATTAGGAACTTTCTTAGTTGTTTCCGGAATATATGATTCATACATGATTGAAATGTTGTTGGGGCATTTGTTAGTCCAAAAGGTAGGACTAAGAACTCAAAGTGCCCATAATGATACCGAAAGGTTGTTTGAGGAATGTCTTCTTTTCTCATCCTTATTTGATGATACCCCGATCGCAAATCAATCTTGGAGAAGTATCTGTTTCCATGGAGTTCATCGATTAACTAATTAATTATTGGTATAGGGTAACGGTTCTTGATTTTTTTCTTGTTTAAAGCCCTATAGTCTACACACATTCTCATGGTACCATCCTTTTTCTTGACTAGTACTACGAATGATGCAAAGGGATTGGAACTAGGTTGAATATGACCCATTTCTAACAGTTCCTTAATAGTTTTTTCAATCTGTTCCTTGAATTTGTGGGGGTGTCAGTAGGGTGTGGTAATTATAGGTTTTGCCCCCTCTTCCAATTCTATTGTGTGCTCAAATACTCTTTTTTGGGGTAGCCCTGGTGGAATATCATCAAATATTTTCTTATGTTCGCTCAAGATTGGTTGGATGTCAATGTGAATTGTTTTGCCATCTGGTGAGGTTTTGTCAAGGATCATACATTGTGTAGCCCATTCTCCTTGTCCATGTCTAAAAATCCTTTCCATTCTTTTGCAAGAGATTACTTTTGGGGATCCATCGGTAACCGTTTCAAGGTGACTTCTTGTCCCTCATGTTGGGAGTGAATTATCAAGTTTGGGAGGTCAAACATGAAGCATCCTAGGGAGTATATCCAAGGAGTGCCTAATATTACATCAACATCTAATGGTACCACATATAAATCTTCTTTAATGGGATGTTTCCCTAAGGTCATTTCTAGCTAGGGAACTACTTTAGTGCATTGAACCATAGCTCCCGTAGCAGTGGCTGTAATGAGCCTAGTCCAATGCGGGTCAAAACCTCTGTATTTCTGATTAAGAAATTTTATCAAACACTTGTCTTACCACCTTGAAACTGCTGGTTATAATTTTCAGTTGGCTTTAATTTGACTTTGTCGATGCTAATGATGTTTCTTTGATGTTTTCAATGATATCAATGATTGCAAATGACAACTAAGAATGTTTCTAAGATGCCCCCTCTTCCAATTCTATTGTGTGCTCAAATCCTCTTTTTGGGGGTAGCCCTGGTGGAATATCATCAAATACTTTCTTATGTTCGCTCAAGATTGGTTGGATGTCAATGTGAATTGTTTTGCCATTTGGGGAGGTTTTGTCAAGGATCATACATTGTGCAGCCCATTCTCTTTGTCCATGTCTAAAAATCCTTTCCATTCTTTTGCAAGAGATTACTTTTGGGGATCCATCGGGTAACCCTTTCAAGGTGACTTCTTGTCCCTCATGTTGGAAGTGAATTATCAAGTTTGGGAGGTCAAACATGAAGCATCCTAGGGAGTATATCCAAGGAGTGCCTAATATTACATCAGCATCTAATGGTACCACATAGTAATCTTCTTTAATGGGATGTTTCCCTAAGGTAATTTCTAGCTAGGGAACTACTTTAATGCATTGAACCATAGCTCCTGTAGCAGTGGCTGTAATGAGCCTAGCCCAATGTTGGTCAAAACCTATGTATTTCTGATTAAGAAATTTTATCAAACACTTGTCTTACCACCTTGAAACTGCTGGACTTTGTCGATGCTAATGATGTTTCTTTGATGTTTTCAATGATATCAATGATTGCAAATGACAACTAAGAATGTTTCTAAGATAAAATGCAATTGTTTTGTATTTTTCATATGCAATAAATGACTTTAACAATGCAAAATAAACTCCTACAGCCAATTGACATTTCATCAAACACTTGGCATGAAAACTTATATGCTGATCATGATCAATATAGATATGAACATTACATCAAACATTTGGTATGCAACTTATTACTCCATTATTGATGTGCCAATTCTAGTACAATGCTGATATGATTAGCCAAGACTCTTGGCCTTACAATGATTTTCCAATACAATACCCAATCTGATATAAAATGATCATCTACAGCAGCAACTTATGCAAAATGATCTAACAATGCAAATGCTCTAAAGCATTAAGGAACCTGATTATGAAGCCCTCCAAATCGATGAAGAGATGGCAGTCTTAAAACCTGATTTTCTGTAGCAGCAAACCACAAATAAATTCGATTCTGCTAGTTGAAGCATTCTTTAACCTATTAATGGCAGCGCTATGTCTCCTAGGTGTCCCACGAACGTTCTTGAATATTTTCAGATTTTTAAATAGCTTCCTTCTCAAAATCGCACCACCTCTTAGTGCGCCCAGCAAGAGACAAAGATGTGATAAAAGTTAATAGCAGCATAGTCTCTTGATTGTTTGCCTTGAAACCCTTGATTAAACTTCTGAATCTTCACATTTAGCACAATTAGAACTTCTGAATGAAGCTCCCTCAAGCAATAATATCAGCTGGTATTGCACAGCCTCAAAATTGCAGACATTGAAGAGTTTTTGTTCTCCAATGTTGAGAATGACAGAAAACCCTAGCTGGCTTCCTCTCCAAGCACGAACTCCAAAGACAATTTAATATTCTCCAAAACATAATGAAATAAATTCCTCTTGATGCCTTTTTATAACCTCCTCAAGGAGGTCGACCTCTTTATTGCATTTTAATTGCTTTTGAAATCCACTTTTAGGTTTTTGATAAAAACTTTATAATATCTCCAAACTTGGGTGCCCAAATCAATAATATAAAATAAATGTACTTTAACTGATTTTAATTGAGGGTCATGACCTCGTCGGAAATAAAGTACACTTTTTAACTTTATATTATTTAATTATCATTAAAGTACCTTTAATGATAATTACTCATTAAACATTTAATATTTCGCCCATCCAACTAATTAAGAGGTCAACACTGCATCTAAGACCTGTCTAGGTGCCTTACTAAATATAGTAACCTTGACTCCCCTGAAATGGTGACTTACTATAAATAGTAAGTATGAAGAACTGAGTCTAATGAAGGCCAACCTGAACCCACATTGAGCTCTGAAGGAGAAAACACATTGATCACTGCCAAGAAGGACCCCCTAACCATCTGTGTTAGCCTACGAGGGCCAAGAATAGGCTAAACTACCCAAAAACATCATCAGGCTAAAATGGGGACATTATAGTCTGCCCTCCCTGAAATTGCTTGTCCCCAAACAATCTCGACTGCTAGAAGAAAACCCTCCAGAAGTTCACTCCACCTGGATCCCAAATCCAGAAAGGAAGTCTGCCATGTTTGATGTCCTCCGACTTCCTCTGTGCAAATCTGATCTCATCTTCACCATGCCAGAAGTGGTGAAGCAATCCACTAGGACCCATGCAATACATAGTGCCAAACCTGTCGTCGCCCGAATCCCAATACAAACGAACCTCACATCCATCCATCATGTAGTGATACAAATATATGAAAGTATCCGCAACACAACATCTCTCTCTATCCTTTGCCCAACTCCTATGTACATGCTGACTAACCAAGCCATCATGCCTACTGACCCCATAATCATCCTGTAACCATGTATTCGTATGAAATCTCTGTGACATAGAAATAGCAAACCTTGTCGAATACATAATAGCATGACTGATAACTGACTGCTGTCCCTGCAAGTAATTCCCCGCAAACAACTGAGTCGGGCTCTTGCAGCCACTAATTCCATCTTTTGAAGATGGCAAATTCCCATCCCCCTGCGGATGGTACAAAACCCTGAGTCAATCCACATCGACGCAACATCATATCATCCGTGTGTGGACTAAAGAAGTAGTGATGAGCGCTCGTCACTATGCAGTCACAATAAAACACTCCAATCTCTGTAAATGGCTGATTGTCATAGTCCTATGTAACTCCCTCCTCATCAGTCCCATCACTCACAACATTGGAATCAGAAGGTGGCTCCGGTCTCCGATCCGGAATGGCTAAGTGGGCAGGTGCACTAGTAACCGTGATGGGTGTAACCTCAACTTGCTCACAATCATAATCCGTGGACATATGTTCCTCACCAACTGCTGCCATAGAAACCTGAACTGCATCTGTAGATGGTGAAGACTGTGCCAAACTCAATTCCACGGTAAGCTCCTTTGTGAGCCTTGTTTGGAATCGCAATGCACTAGAAAGATCCCAAATACTGCGAGTATCGCTCAACTTTGAACTAGTGTTAGGATGGAGATCATCATCTAACTCAAAGAGTGGATTATCATAAACCATTTTTGCTTCGGACTCAAATAATGGATTGTTCACAAATTGCACTCCCACTCCCTGTTGATCTGAATCATCCATCTCCCAATCCCAGAAGTAACAAGTAGAATCAAACTCCTGTATCGGCTCACACTCCTCCTCCTGAACAACCTCCCTCTCTTTCCTTGTGCCCTTCTCTCTATTGCAAGAGATAGAACGCAAACTCCCACTATCATTCACATAATAAGCAACATCATGTGTGCTATCAACTATGCACACATCAACAACTAAGACACTGCTGCTATGTATCTCATTGGATGGCTTGACTGGCAAGGTAGAAGTTGTTGTTCTGTCAATATCTTCACACCCTTTTGCTACCAAAGTAATTGCATGTCCATCCAAAGCACGATCCTGGGATT
>CM021110.1:201516576-201539109 GCA_007115665.2 Sequoiadendron giganteum | reverse complement strand
AGGTATTCAGGTTGCATGGTTTACCACGAAGTATTGTAAGCGATAGGGATAGTCGGTTCTTGAGTCACTTCTGGCGGGAACTATTTAGACTTTGTGGAACCGAGCTTACTTTGAGCACTAGCTATCACCTACAGACGGACGGTTAGATGGAGATTGTAAATAAATGGGTGGAAGGATACCTCAAAAACTATATAGCGGGGCAGCAAAAGGCTTGGGTGAAGTGGATTCATCTCTGTGAGTACTGTTATAACACCACTGACCATTTGTCGATTCAGATGACACCGTTTATGGCGTTGCATGGGTATGATGCACCTAGCTTTCTTGATTTACTGTTGAGTGATAGTATAGTGCCTAGTGTTGGGGATCTTTTGCAGGAGAACGAGGATATTATGAGAGCTCTTCGAGAGAACATTCAAAAGGCACAAAACAACAAAAATAGTATGCAGATCAAAAAAGAGTTGAGCGATCTTTTGAAGTAGGGGATATGGTGTATCTGATGTTGTAGCCCTATCGTCAGTCCACTCTTAGGAAGAGTTGTGCAAAGAAACTCAAGCCACGATACTATGGTCCCTTCAGGATTATTAGGCGGGTAGGCGAGGTGGCTTATGAGTTGGACCTACCGGTAGATAGCAGGGTACACAATGTATTTCATGTTTCGCGCCTCAAGAAGGTGTTAGGGCATCACGCCGTTCCCTCTTTAGCTTTACCACCCCTGGATGATGAGGGGAAATTGATTCTAGTCGCTGAGGCCATCTTAGACTTCAGAGAGCGACATCTGCGAAGAAGGTCATCAGGGAATACTTGATTAAGTGGAGGGACTTGCTGTTAGAGGATGCTACATGGGAGAGCGAGGATATTTTGCAGCATTCGGAGTTGAGATTGCTTGGGGACAAACAATTTCAGGGAGGGCGAGACTATAATGTCCCCTTCTAGCTAGACATCAGTTATCAGTAGGATTAGCCTATCATTTTTAGGCTACAGGGTTTGGATAGAAGGTTGTTTGAAGCAAAAACTTGGTTAGTTGATGGTATTATTCTTCTCCAGAGCTTTGTTGGGTTCAGGGTTGTGGGGGCTTAGTTTGCATACTTACTATTTATAGTAAGTCATTCAATCAGTGGGAGTCCAGAGTTACTATTTATAGCAAGGACCTGGACGTGATGTGATTGTAGTGTTGATCCCTAAACTCAGTTGGCAAGTTGAAATAAGGTGTATTGCATGAGTTATAACGTTTAATTATTATTAAAGGTGACTTTAATAATAATTAATATTCTAAAGTTATAATTGCACGTTATGTCTTAAGGGGCCATGAGACTTTAAAAGGGGGCCATTAATGATTATTAAATTGGGTGCCAACTTTGAGGTGAATATTAAATTAAGCTAAAATGCAAACTTTATAATATTTTAAATGTTTGCGGAAAGGAAAATTAGGGATCAACCATCTTGAGTAATATATAAAGGAGCCAAAGAAGAAATCGAATCATCTCTTGGACATTTGATAATTTGTCTTTTATGATATCTTTGGCATTGGAGGAGAGAAACCAAGGGTTTCTGCATTTCCAGAGCTTTCAGGCATTGGAGAACGTGCATTCTTCATTGTTCTTGCTTTCAGAGGTTGTGCAACATCAGTCAAAGATTGCTTATCAGATTGGCTTCATCCAGAGGTCAACTTTGTGCAGATTTGAGGAGTTTTCATCAAGGGTTTTAGGCAGATTTTTCATTGTGAAAGGCCAACATAATAAGGGCTGCATTTTGTAATCACTGGTACACTTCCCAAGGGCCGTACCATCTCCTGCCCTAGGTGTGTGAAGTCAAGGTCAAGTTGCCTTGCTTTTTGTGCATTTTCCTTCATCTTTATTGGCGTCCAAGCTGTGGAAGGTGTTCACAGTTGTTTTAAGGGTGGAGAAACTGTTGTATGCATCAGATCGAACATTTTACCAGGCATATTTATTGCTGTCAGCAATCCAGATTTCTGATATAATAATCTTACTTCATTTCCGGGTATGCATTTGGTTGTAAAGGCCTTTTTGATAAAATCCAATAAAGATATCTGTTTGCAGCATATTCATTTAGTAGTTGTTTTTACATTCTCTCGTTATGCATTTTTACTTTGCATCTATAATTATTGCATCTTTTATCAAAAACACAAAAAAAACATAAAACCCCAAAACAAAAATCAAAAGTTTTCATTCAAAAGTTTAGAAGTTTAGTTGGGGAGAACTAGGGTTCATACAGATCTAAATGCAAATAATTAAATAAAATAAATAACAAATATAATATAATAATAAAAATATACATATGAAACTAATAAAGTAAGCATAACTAATAAATATATTAACATATAATATATTTATATTAAATATATAAACATACATGGAACATCAATCATATGTAGTGAATAATGTTACTTACATTAATTATAAACAACAGGATAAAGCACAGCGATTCCTTGTTAAGGGAAAAGGAGATAACAATTGAATGATTACAGAGCAGCAATATGATGCAATACCAATAATCTTGCGATTATATCAATAACCTAAACATACAACAAAGATCTGACGCAACTCCATAATGTTCACTAATGATGCGATCTCTTAATAGTAGCACTTGGTATTATTATCAGTAAAACATAATATTGGCGCTTGTTTGTTTTGTTTTATTAACCAAGTTAATAAGGATGATCCTTTGTAAACGTCACCTCTTTTGAAGGAGTTGTATATGTATGAAACAATATCTTTCAAAAGGAATCATTTTCTTGGAAGGCATAAATAGAGAATGAAGAACGAAGGAGGGGAAGGATTTTTACAGTAGAAAATTTAGTAAGAAATCTAAACAGAATAGCAGAGCCGACAAAAGAAGTAAGTGGAGTCAGAATTCATATACTTATAATAAAGTATACATATGTATAGAGATAGAGATTATACAATTAGACAATAATGATGCTTGCAGCATTTATTGAGCTTTAGGCATCGATTCTTAGGAAGACATGTTTTGGTGAATAGAAGAAAACACTAAAGCACAACAGATTAAAGGGAACCAGTGCAATTCAACACAACAAACAGTTATATCAAAAATATATACATAATCAGGAGTATATCAGAAATACATACATAATCAGGAGTATATCCGTTATAACCTATATTCAGGTGTATTTCTACCATTCATTATCTTACATTTGTATAAATATTGCCATGCATAATAAAGGAATATTTAACGTGTGATTTCATATGATAGATAGAAGATATGTTTCATTGTTTGGAACCCACCTTGTAGGAAGGGCCTATTACGAAAGTAATTGTTAAAAAATACTTGATGTATTTACAATGAAGCGAAAGCTTCAATAAATAATTAACATAGATTTACAAATATAGCAAGTTTCTAATAAAATAAACTGAAAGAAGATCGAAAACGATGTTATCAACAATATAATACAACATTATTGAGCATTAAATAAATAATATATATTATTTTAATACCCTCCCTTAATGCTCAATCGGTCAACTACACCAAGATGCCCCTTGAATTTTACAAACTTATTTGGACTGAGCGACTTGGTGAGAATATCTGTTGTTTGCTCTTCTATCGGAACATAGAACAACTGAATTGATCCATCTTCAACAAGCTTCCGAATAAAGTGACAATGAGTTTCCATATGCTTGGTTCATTCATAGAAGACTGGATTTTTGGCAAGTTTGAGAACTCCCTGATTAGCACAGAACAAGGGAGTCAAACTTTCTTGAGATATTTGCATAAGCATTTGGCAAAGCCGAATTGCCTCACAAACTGCCTTAACTGTTCCTCAATACTCTGCTTCTGTCGAGGAGAGAGTCATTGCATGTTGCTTCTTACTAGTCCAAGTGACTGCACCAGATCCCAAACTGAAAACATACTCAAATGTGGATTTTCTGTCATCAACTGAACCTTCCCAATTTGAGTCTGTGAAACCAGAGAGTCTAGGATCATGACTCCTAGTGTAAAGAAGTCCATAATCAGAAGTGCCCTTCACATAACGCAGCACACACTTCGCTAATACCCAATGATCAGCCTTGTGGGCTATCATGAAGCGTGAAATGTAGCTCACTACAAAACTGAGGTTAGGTCTAGTGGCAGTGAGATAGATGAGGCTGCCCACTATTTGCTTGAACAAGGATTCATCTACTATAGGTGAGTTTGACTTGGTTGACAACTTGAGCCCTTTTTCCATGGGTGTGGAGGCAGGTTTGCAATCCTGCATTCAAAACTTATCCAGTAGACTTCGAGCATATTTGGACTGGGAGATGATATTGCTCTTGGTCTGCCAAACCTCAACACCTAAACAGTAATGCAAAAGTCCCAAATCTGTCATGTCAAATGTGCTGCACAAATCCTGTTTGATCTCAACGATCAAATGTGCCAAGCTGCCAGCAATGATCATGTCATCCACATAGACAACAAGAATAAGAATATCACTACCAATGTTTTCGACATACAAATTATAGTCAGATGGACTCCTCTGAAAGCCATGATTTGTGAGGTACTTGTCAATCTTGATGTACCAAGCTTGAGGAGCCTGTTTTAGGCCATAGAGTGTTTTCACTTGTCTATAAACCTTGTGTTCTTTACCAACAACCTTGAACCCTGGAGGTTGTGTCATGCAGACTTCTTCCTTCAACTCACCGTTGAGGAAAGCACTCTTATCATCCATCTGATGGACTTTCCAACCAAATTGGGTTGCTAAGGCAAGGACGAGCCGAATGGTACTCATCTTGGCTGTAGGAGCAAAAGTCTCCTCATAGTTAATGCCTTCCTTCTGTGAGAACCCCCTAGCAATGAGATGATCTTTGTACTTGTCAAGGGTTCCGTCATCTTTGTATATAGTTCCTATGTAGGGAACAAGAAGCGATCACGAGGGGATTCCTCCACTCGAGTCTCATCGGGACTTGGCCAAATTAAACGTTTATTGATGGAAGTCGATTCACCAATTGGTTCAAATCAATTACACCATCAATTGCATCCGGGTTGCAGAGAAGCATTGATTAATCGGATCGGTTCAGTCGCCCTCGGTTCAGTCCATCTATCTCCCTGCGAGCCTTACTCTCGCATGAAATCAACTGCTTTTTCAACTAGTCGATGGCCGCCAATAACTTCATAATGATGGATTGATTGTAGCTAGTAGCTCTAACCTTATACACCTATTTGCAACTAATGGGCTTCTTCCCTAGAGGAAGATCAAAAAGGACCCAAGTGTGATTCTTCTGAAGACTTTGGTACTCAGCCTCCATAGCCTTTTTCCACTTAGGAATTCCTTCAGCCTCTGAATATGTCTGAGGCTCATAGACATTGTGAATGCTGGCCTTGAGAGCAAAATTAATTGTATGCTGTTGTTTGCTCTTGTTTCTAGACGATCTCTTAATGAGCTCATCATTATGAAGATCACCAATAGTCTTAGCTCACCATTTAGGTCGAAGAGGAGAAGTGCCAACATCAGATGTAACAGGAGGAGCTGAAACTGGTAGTGGATCTAGAATAGGTTCAACGGGTGGAAGATCATCATCATCCGAAGGAAACTCAGGTTGAACATCATCAAAAATAGAATCTTCATCATCCCTCCCATCACGTGGACCTAACGGAAGACGAACACCCAAATCAGAAGCCTTCAAAGGCTGATCCTCAGAATGCTGCACAAACGAGGAAATGTGAAAGGGTCCTCATTCTTCATCAAAGACAACATCTTGATTGAAGATGAGACGATTAGTGGCTACACCAATCAACCGGTAAGCCTTATGGTTGTCACTGTACCCTGTGAACATAAGTTTTTGACTTTTGGAATCCAACTTGGAGTGCTTAGCATCTGGAATCCATACATATGCTAAAGAGCCAAAGATTTTTAGATGACAGATCCGCCATCTCAACAATTGTACGATTGCGCCACTCTACAAGACCATTTTGCTGAGGAGTGTAGGGTGTGGTTAACTAGCGTTTGATGCCGTGTGTATCACAAAAGTTAGAGAAAGCAGTAGAACAAAATTCCCCCAAATTATCTGACCTAAGAGTGATTATGCAACAACCAAACTCTTTTTCTACTAAGGCCTTAAACTTCTGAAATACAGTAAACACATCTGATTTCTGTCTAAGAAGGTACACCCACATTTTACAACTGAAATCATCAACAAAAAGAAAGAAATACTTGCAACTAGTAATAAGTGTATTTATTGACCCACATACATCAACGTGAACCAATTGCAATACCTTAGAGGCTCGCCATGAGTCACCATCCGCGAATAGTGTCTTGTGTTGCTTCCCAGCCTGACAAGCTCCACAAACGCCATGATGTTGAGTCTGGATGTCAGGTAATCCAGCTACAAGTCCCTCTCGAGCTAGTTGAGAGAGATAGTGCACATTTAAGTCTTAGCCCATACCACTGATGCCAAAGATTGGTAATAGCAGAATTTTTGGCTGCCATGGCTAACTCTGGAGAATCACTTGTATCCACAAGTCTATATAGACCATGATCCTCAATACCAACAACCATAGTGGTGCAAGTCTCTCGATCAACAATGGAACATTTGTGTGCACTGAATACCACATCCAACTGAGGAGAACACCGCATGATCTAACTGACAGAGAGAAGGTTAAGTTCCATGCCAGGAACGTAGTATACATTGAGGAATATGAGATTCCAACCACCAGACTGAATTTGAATTGTGCCCTTATTGACAATGGTATACTCTTCACCTCCTCCAAAAATAACCGAGTCACTGAAGGGAGAAAAGTTTGTGAACCAATCACGCTGATGGGTGAAGTGTCGAGAAGCACCTGAATCAATGTACCGGGCAGAGGACTTCACATGATCTGCAGGTCTTTTAGCCATGAAGGCGTAAAAAGAAAATTCCTTTTGCTTAGTGTGCTCGACAACATTCGCTTTCTACTGAGACCCTCCTTGCTTCTTCTGTTTAGAAGCCAAACGTTGATGACAATCCTTCTTCATATGGCCATATTTGTGGCAGTAATTACATTGAATGTTCTTTTTCTTAGGGCTATCTGGAGGTTGACTTGAGCATTTCTGCTGCCAAGGCTGACCTTTCCCTTTATTCTTAGGCCGAGACTTAGCTGGAAAAGCTTGTTTTGTAGAGGACGATGAGGCACTACTACCAAACTGTTGTTTCTAGCGTTCCTGCTGCAAGAGGATGGTAGAAAGCTCTGAAAACTTCAGATCAATATTAGTCGAGGTAATGTTGAGGGTTTCAACAAACTGCTCATAAGACTTTGGTAGACTTTTCAAAGTGAATACTACCATGTTTTCTTCCTCCATCTTCCGACCAATCACCTCCAACTGATCATGGATGTCCTAAATCTTTGTTAGATGCTCCTGTAAGGACATTCTCTCATCCATTATGATGAAGAACAACTGGTTCTTCAGAAAGAATGCACGACTCTTCTCGGAGGTCTCATGCAAGGTTCTCAAGTGCTCCCAAATCTCGACAGCTGATTTGCCGGATGGAACCTGTGGAAGGTGATCATCAGTAACTGAAAGCTTAATGAGTATCACCGCTTCACGATTTTGCTCGTCAAACTTTTCCTCGGTTTTATCCACCGTTGTGGGACGAGTAACATTGCCTAGAACAATCTGATCAAGGCAACAATATTCAAAGATAGTTATCATTCGCTGCTTCCAGGTATTATAATTTTTGTTGTTGAATCGCTGACTGCCTTCTAGCATAATGTTGGTTAAACTCGCCATCTTTCATGCTTTTCGAGGCATGAAAAACGAGATATGCATAAGAGGTTTAAAAAGTTGAGTGCACGAGATTTAAGACACAAATTTCAATAAACTTAAACCAAAGGCAGTTTTAGTAACAAAAACCAAGGCAACTTGTTTGCACAAATTCCAATGCATGAAATTCGAGACACCCAAAAAAACAGAAGCCAACCCATAAATCCTCTTGAAAAACCCAGAAAGAATCTGGGATCAAAAAAAATTTCGGCTTGAAAAATAGAGGGTTTTTCAAAAACCCTAGCTCGATTTTAAGAAAATTTGTGAATACAAAGATCGGCTAGAAAAGAAAACCCCTGATCAGATTCAAGAGGTGACCAAAAGGATGAGTAAATGCATCAAAAAGAGGAATAAAAGGGCGACCTTCAAATCTTTAGAAAACGTGGCTCAAAATTCTTCAAAAACTGTGGCTTAGAAAGTAGAAAATCATGACCTGAAATGGAGAAAATGCGTGCCCAATGTAGACAGAAAATCGCGATCAAATATCAAGGAATTGCGGCCAGATTTAGGGTAAATTGCGCCCAGAGAAAAAAAAAAAAAAAATCGAACAAAAGTTTCTTTCTTCAGAAAACGTGCCTATGAGAAGCACGTCGCGTGACCACAAGAAGACAGAAAAAAACGTGAGCAAAATGTCAAGTAAATAGCGCCCTCAAAACGACGCATGTAGTCCCTGAAAAACGCGAGCAAAAGAAACCCTCAGAAAAACGACATGCAGGAGGGAAGAATAGGCCACGATTATTCAAAAACAATTTCAAATTGCAGGCAAAGCATTTAGACGTGATTTTTATTAGAAATGAAGTCGTGCCAACTTAAAGAAAAAGTCATGTCCTTAGAAAACGAAAATGCTTTCAAAGATTTTAAAAATCACTTTCCCTCCAATCGTACGGGCTCTGATACTATATTACGAAAGTAATTGGTAAAAAATACTTGATGTATTTACAATGAAGCGAAAGCTTCAATAATTAATTTACACATATTTACAAATATAGCAAGTTTCTAAAAGAAACTGATAAACGATCGGAAACGATCTTAGCAACAATATAATACAACATTATTGAGCATTAAATAAATAATAAATATTATTTTAATAGGGCCTAGGGTGTAAGCAAAAGGGGTAAACAAGGGTAGTAAGTAGCCAACCAAAGGGCGCTACATAGAGAGCCAAGTTACCCACTTATGGCCCCCGTTCAACTCCAAAAGGTCGCAAGTGTCTTCAAGGGGTTGGGACATTGATGGGGAAAACAGGTACAAGTCACCAAGGGGGCGGGTTGTGGTATACACCCTCTTAGGCTTGGCATATAGTTTCGTCCAGACCCATCATGTCCCTTCTCCCAAAATCCTAATATGTTTACCTTGTTGATAATCTATGATGTAATTGGCTAATTCTCATAAGCATGTCTAGATATATACATATTTGCATATGTTGTTCATGTGTTGATTGCGGGATTCAAACCCAAGATTGCATCATTAAAGAGATATTTATTTGGTAAGATGAAACCCTAACCCTAGTTTGT
This sequence comes from Sequoiadendron giganteum, assembly GCA_007115665.2. Classification (NCBI taxonomy): domain Eukaryota; kingdom Viridiplantae; phylum Streptophyta; class Pinopsida; order Cupressales; family Cupressaceae; genus Sequoiadendron; species Sequoiadendron giganteum. The sequence continues at coordinate 201,529,845 of CM021110.1, read as the reverse complement.
TGTAATTTGTGATCAGTCGGCAAATTCTAGGGCAAAGCAAGAGGACATTACAAAGATGAATGAATAAATTGTGTGATATAGCCTCTAACATTCATATGTTTTTTCATTTTTTAATATGGTATCAGAGTAGGTTTTTTGGACCTCTTTGTTTGCCATCCATTCACTTGTCTTTCCTTGTCCAAAGCAGTGCATACAATGACCAAGCAATGAGGACCACATGCAATAGCCATTGTTACATTTTGTTAATAGAGGCGCAAATTTGTAAGCATTTATCATCCGTCTGTATTTGGTTTCTCTCCTCTCTCTATCTTGTTCATTCTTTTCATTATTTTCACTCCATTTTGTTCATTTTTAATAAAAAAGAAAAAGACAAAAAACTATACATTCAAAGTTGCAGAAATTTCAAGGTGTTACAAAAAAGTGCAGGAGGTTAAGGTAGTTGAGAAGAAGTTATTTATCTTTTAGTTATGAGGTTTGATTTGTTTCAAGATCGGTATGGATTTATTATGCTTCTCTTTGATGGATAGTTAGGCTATGCAAAGGAGGAATCATGTTCTCATTAGGTACCATTTTATTGTTGGTACATTGTTTTGATTTTAAAATGACAATTTAACATATTCTAATTAAAAATGTGATCTCTTTCACATTTTTTAACAATATTTAGAAATTCAAAATTTTCTAGAAAGCTAATGATCAGGAGAACAAAAACTAGAAACCATTTGAGAACACTATTAATATTTAATTTGTAGTTTGATGTAGAAGATAAAGGCATTTAAATAGTTATGAGTAGTAACTGCCAATTTAATTTATCTTTTTTCATTTTGTATTTTTGAAAAGAGGAGAAATAAGGATTTGGGAACTATAAGGGTTTAATATATTTTCCATTTGCACATTGTAATTGTGTTAGAATTGTGAATAAACACGAGATATAGGATCAAACAACGAACAAAAACACCTTCCATGCAAGAGCTTTGCAAAACAAAGATTTGCTATTCCTCAACAAGAAAAACTTACAAAAGCAACCTCAAGAATCTTCAAGGAGATTGGTTAAGATAATACAATGAGGGTGAGTGCTGTTTAGGAGCAACCCTAAATGATAAAGGGATTAGATCATGACAAATGTCATCATCTTGTGTGATGAGACATAATGATCTAATAATAGCTCACTTCAATTAAGAAAAGAAAAACACTCATAAGTTTAGATTAAGTGCATGCAACGAATTGGACTAATAATCAATTGAAGATTAGTTAATTATTAGCTAATGCATGATTACTCTAACACCCCCTTAAGATGAACTTAGGGAGTAGCTAAAAACCTTAAAAAGCCAATGCATAAAAAACAAAGAATGCATGATGGGTCCCGACAAACAAGGCCTGATGAGGTACCCATGTACAAACAATCTAATTTCTCACAACTGGAGAAAAGGAGAAAACCTCATAGGAAAAACTCATCTCCAAAAGAGAGAAAGATGAATGAAGGATTGAAAAAGCCTCCAAACCAATGTCCCAAAAAGAATAGGAACATGAAGAATATCAGACACACATGAAGAAGCTGTAGACAACTGTCGAATGATGACTACTATAGTACTGAAATACAAAACCTCCTTTGAAATAGATGATGATCAGGATCAAGAAGACAAGAATTTGCATGAGTGCTCCCAACGACACTACTCGAATCGGATGGAAAACAAAAACAAACATTTGGAAGTCAAAGATACAAATGGCACATGAATCTGCATGAGTGACCCCAACGACACTACTCAATATGAAAGATGCAAGTTAAAAAATACAGATACCAATAGTCTGAAGAACACTGATAAAAGGAAAATGGAAGGTTACCTCCATAAAATAGGAATCCAAGAATGTCTATATGGTAAATGCTCCATCTCACCGAAATTCATGGGTAACCAGCTGTTGCATCCGCCTAGTACATAGGAACAAGAACTAGATACATAGATCACTCCAAAAACGAAACCAAGGAAGCATTAGCACCAACAGTAGAAAACCCCCAATAATGCGGAAAGAGAGAGCCAAGACAAGTACACTGAAACTGTGTCATCAAGAAGTGCATGTAGGAGAACAAAGAACATCTAAATGTGCAACTGAAAGTACTTGCAAATAAAAAGGTTGTGCAAATCAGGGCACACACGCTTGAGGCAAGAATCACTAGGATTCGATGTTGTTGTGGAAGGAACACTGATTTGACAAAGGTGTGAAGGCAAAACAAAAGCACTCACAACCCACTCATGGCTCTTTATATCATAGTGCAAGTACAAAAGGCACAATAAGATGTGTGAAATCCCCAAAAAGTTTATACCAGAATGACACTTTATCTCAGTGCGTCTACAAAAAAGAATTGCACGCAAAAGATGTCTATATTGCCCAAATAGGACATAATGTTTGAAATACATATAAAACAACCTAAAACAAGTCATCCCACACTAACAAGAAGTTTTCAGGAGCTAAAACGTGTTAGTTTTATAAGATCAGATGTTATGCACAAAAATTAATTCAAACTTCATACAAGAACACAACCAATACCTTGGGAAAACCCTCCAACTTGAGGGAGAAAAACCCAACCAATATATCTCCAATATATTAAATAATCAGGAGCAGAAATCTGCTTACAACTTAGGCACAAGGCAATGCCTATTTCATATAAAGAACAACACCTCTCCTAGATGCAAAGATACAAAGAATATGACTCTTCTTCAATCGATCTGTTGTGACAAAATGACGAACTACTGCAATGGTGTGAAATCCTTCTTAAGCGAATGCTGAATGAACTTGATGATCAACAATGAAGGAGGAGAACCACATAAATAGATAATCAATAGCCATCGCACCTTTTCACCAAGAGAGGTCGGCCTTAGACAAAAGACGTCTTTGGAGAAAAGGCGTGATTACCAAGAAGCTACATCTAAATTTATCACACAAAATCGTGCCTGAAAGTATTATCCTGTAGCTGCAATCTTCAACACTCCCTCTCAGCTAGGGAGGAATACTTCCATTGTACAAAAAATGTATCACCTCATAGTGATGTTAATCAACATGGCTCAATCCATGAAAAGAGCTTATCACCTCATCGTGATATCAACCATCATGGCTACCTTCATAGATGGTATGTACAAGTGCTCATCACTCAACGTGATGTTGTCACCTCATCTTGACTTTCACCATGGCTCCCCAAGAGGGTGAAACACAAGTACAAGTAAATTATCACAGACTCCCTCACGTGATGTTGATCATGGAGTCACACACATGACATCCACCATGGCTCTCCCAGAGGGTGAAATCAAGGGATTTCACCTCGAACTTCTCTTTCAAAGAAGAACTCATAACCAAGGGATTTCACCTCGAACTTTTCTTCCAGAGAAGAACTCATTACCAAGGGATTTCACCTCGAAATTCTCTCACAGAGAAGAACTCATTAAGGACGATCATTGATACTGAGACTCCGTCTCAGTTAAGGTTGTATTCTCCACCATACCAAGCTTATCTCGAAAGTACACAAACTTTATCCTGGAGAGAGGCTTGGTGAGAATGTTTGCCGTTTGCTCATCAATGCTGATATACCTCAACTGTATAGCTTTCCTCAATACCATATCTCTGATATAATGGTATTTGATCTCAACATGCTTTGTTTTGTCATGGAACACAGGATTGACAGAAAGCTTCACACAACTCTGGTTATCACAATGAATGATAGTAGGCTCCATTGATTGTCCAAACCATAGTTGGAAAACTCGGCATTTTCAAGTACTCGGCAAGCCCAAAAAACTCGGCTCGGAAAAAACTCGGCAAAAAACTTGGGAACTTAAAAAATTGCTTAAACTTCACTAAAAACTCATTCTTTTTGCAAAATTCAAAGATAAGATGCATCCAATGAGTCAATAAATGAGTACATATAAGAAACAAGCTATATTTGATTAATTTGAAAGAAATTGGATACAAAATGGCATCCTCATGTGGAATGCTCAATGTGCTGATATGATAATAGTCTGAAACAAAATGAAATAGCAAATTGTTTTTGTAAAATTGAAAGTAAATACTACATATGTCATAAACATTAATATATTTCAGTTTTTACAAATTCACATGAATCACATCTTCCTCTTCCCATGTCTAGATCTCAGTATGGGACCGGAAGAGGGTGTCCGTGTAATCATAGGACTCCGCTCCTGCTGTGCCTGTGGCTCCTCAACCTCCATCCTAGATGTAGATCCTCCTGCAGCTGCTGGTGGTGGCACTGGCAATGACTCCTCCTCAGGATCATCCTCAAGGTCATCCAATGAGAATGTAAATCCACCCTCCTCCATTGCCTGTCGCTCTAAATCATAAATCTCATCCTCGGTAAACAATGGAGGTTGCTCCCCTCGCCCTGTCCAATCACTGTATGGATCTATCTCCTCCAAATCAATTGGATCATCATATGATATCTCCTCTACCTTTTTTATGCGCAATCGAAGATTATATTGCACATAGACAAGGTCATTGAGGCGTTTTTGAGCGAGTTTGTTCCTCTTCTTTGTGTGGATGGCCTCAAACAAACTCCAATTGCGCTCACAATTGGATGAACTACAAGGCTGGCTCAAAACACGGAGGGCAAAGTTTTGAAGATGTGGGGTTTTTCCACCCCAATGTGTCCACCAAACATCTACAAAAAAAAGAAGAAAAAGTTAGAAAATTGTAACTTGTAACTTGTAACTATCAAATTTTCATTTTTGTAACTTGTAAATTTCAAATTTTATACCTGGTGGCAGCCTAGATACTGCTCTCTTTGCCAAGTCTGAAGAGAAGAGTACACCCCTTTTTTCCTGTAACTTTGCAATTCATTAACAATGCAGTCTGCCTCATCAGGCGTGGATGTCATCCGCTGAATGCAAGTAGTGAGGCCCTCCATAACCTCTCCAGTAGGATCTGTATAGGTGCCTGAATGGATGAAATGGGGGTTCAAGAAGTACCCTGTTGCATGGATAGGTTGGTGGAGTTGATTGTTCCACCTCCTATCAATAATCTCCCAAATGGGATCAAACTTGAGGCTGTCCCCCTTATAATAATTTCTAATAGCCTCCTTGGCCCTATCCATGGCCTCATAAAGATAACCCATTGGGGTTTGATCCCCATCCACCAAACGGAGCACTCTAACCAAGGGCTCTGACACCTACAATATAAATTTAAAAATGCAAAAAACTATTAGAGTTACAATTTAGTAATTTACAAATTTACAATGAAGGACATTAACTTTAAGAAAATGTTCAATTTGAATTTAGATTCAAACTCAAAGTTTTGAAGTTACCTTCACAATCTCTGTTGCTTTTTGTGCAAAGAGGGGCTCGAAGACAATGCTTGCAACTCTTTCTCCTTCCGGCTTCTTTGAATAAGGTGAGTCTATCCATGCTTGACTCACAAACATTTGTTTCAAAGCCGTCAATGCGCCAAGAATGCTTTGCAACGTTAAGAAAACCGTTGCAAACCTTGTCACACCAGGTCTCACCAAGTCTCTCCCATTGGTGTGCTCCCTCATCAAGCTCAGAACCCAAGGGTGATTGTAGATGTATTTAGTGATCCTTCTTCCATCCTCTACAATCGGTGTGACCCAATGTAATTTTCCTATGTCCTCCAAAAGAAGGTCAAGGACATGGGCAGCACATGGTGTCCAAAAAATTGTCTGGTGTCTATCTTGGAGGATTCTTCCTGCTGCCACATATGCCGCTGCATTGTCAGTTATGATTTGCACGACATTTTTAAGCCCAACCTCCATGCACACTTGCTCCAACATTCTAGCCAAATTTTCTGCATTTTTTACTATGTTGGAGGCATCTACGGATTTCAAGAACACCACCTCATTTTTGCAAGAAACCAAAAAATTTATGATGGTATGGTTTTTTCCATCCGTCCACCCATCAGAAAGAATAGTGCAGCCATATTGTTGCCATTCTTCTTTTTGTTCTTGTATCACTGCCTTTGCTCTTTCAGTAGCATTAGAAAGCAACCTACAAGTACAAAGTGAAATTAAGTACACAATTTTAATTTGTAAACAAAAAAATAACTTAAATTAATCATAAATTAAACTTAAGAAACATAAAATTAAATTAAAGAACATAAACTAATTTCTAACCTTCCACTCAATTCTTTGCGCGAAGGCGCCTTGTAGCCTTTCCCTGCAACTGTCAATGCGGTCACCAAATTGTCCCAATAAGGTGAGCTTGCCACATTGAAAGGGATGTTGTTGAAGTACCAAAAATCGGCACAAGCAACATCTGCATGCTCACGCACCTCCTTATTCCACCCAGTTGCCTCTAAAGAAGGTTGTGCACCAGGTGTGTTTCTAGGCACAAAAAAATCACCAATGTGTGAACCTGTGGCTCTAGGTGTCTGTGTTGATCCTGCCACTGGTACTCTAGTAGAGGAAGATGAAGGCATGGTGGTGGTGGTGGGTTGCCTTCGCACACGTGGACCACGAAGAGAGCCCGCTATGTTGGCTACTACATCATCATCATCTGACAGTGAGTGAAGGTTGTCTGCACTTGCAACACCTTGAGAAGAAGCTATGGCAGCTTGCATTGCTGCTTTTGCCTTCGCTTTTTGCATCTTTTTTTCTTTTGCAGCGGAAAGTATTGCATTCATTTGTCTTTTGATTTTCTCATTGGTGTTTATGCAAGCCTTAGCATCACGTCTAGGGATGCCTGCAAGGTGGTATTTGAGGCGATTGATGCCTCCACGGTAAATTTCTTTATATCTAATGCAATACACTGATCCAGGTTCTGGTCCTTCATATGCATATCTCCAAGCGGGATCTCTAGCTCCTTTTGGACGAGTGCCTACATATTCCCCACTCCCAGGCACAGATGGGGCTGAGGTAGGGGTAGAAGCGGATTCAGAAGCCATGATCAATTAACCTGTTACCTACACAGTACACACACAAAGTGAAATCACAACTTGTTAGTTTTTTGATAGAAATTTTAAAAACAAGCTAAATTAGATTAAATCAAAATTGAAAATTTCAAAATAGATTCTAAACTAATCTAAGATTCTAAATAGTAAACTAATTTAAGATTCTAAAGTCTAAACTCTAAACATTTTCAATTTTTCATCAAAAAAAATGGATTAAAAAAAGAAAATAATAAACTAGGGTTACAAAAAAATGTAAAAATCAGAAAACTACTTTAAATTAGTAACAAATTAAGCTAATATATAAATTTAAACATGTTTTCAACAAACAAGAAGAATCAAAATTACAAAAAATAACTAGAATTTGAAGAAAATTTGAAAAAAATGAAAAAAACTGCAAAATATATAAAAAAATCATAAAAAAGTGTCACAAATTCTTGTTTTGTTGAATCTAAATCTTCTTTTAAACATATAAATGTATTTGAATTTGTTTTATAGTTCATTCATGATGTTTTTTAAACATATAAATGTATTTGAATTTGTTTTATAGTTCATTCATGATGTTTTTTAAACATACAATCAACAAAAAAGAAGAAAAAATGAAAAAAAAAGAAAGAACAAGAAAAATTAGAAAACCTACCTGGAAATCCAATTTGCCTTCGAAATCTGATGAAAATCCCCTTCGAATCTCGTCTCTTCGATGCCAAATCACAGATAAATAGTGCAAAATGCTTTGGGCAAGTTTTTTCCTCTGCTAAGAGTGAAAACAAGTGACAAAATGAAATGACAATGACGTTTTGGCCGGCCGCGGACATAAGACACAGGCCGCGCAGGTTTTTTTTAAAAACTTGCCGAGTTTTTGCAAAAACTCGCGAGTTTTTCCGGCGAGTTTTTGCAAAAAGTACGGACTGTACCTTTTGCGAGTAAAACTCGTAAAAACTCGTTTTTGAAAAAAACTCGCGAGTTTTTGGCGAGTGAGCCAACTATGGTCCAAACAATCCTGCAAGGAGCTTACGAAGCCACACTGCTTCACGAGCTGCCACACAAGCTGCTATGTACTTTGCCTCTACTGTACTCAATGCCACTGAAGACTGCTTCCTGCTGCACCAGGATATCATAGCAGATCCCAAACTGAAGCAACAACCAGAGGTACTCTTTCGATCTGTGACACACCCTGTCCAATCAGAATTAGTAAAACCATGCAGCTCCAAATCCACACCTGTAGAATATCTCAACCCATATCCAACTGTGCCACACAAGTATCTCAGGATATGTTTAGCTGCAACAAGATGTATCTGCCTTGGTTCACACATAAATTGACTAAGTGCACTCACTGCATAATAGATATCAGGTCTAGTGTTAACTAGATACATCAATGAACCAATAAGCTGCCTATAAATAGTAGAATCCACCAGTTTTGAACTAGCTGCAGCCTCCTTCAACCTATATATGTTTGTCTCCATAGTTGTAGACATAGGTTTGCAATCAATCATACCAAACCTCTTCAGAATGTCAATAGTATACTTGCCTTGACTTAGAATCATCTCATCTGGTTTTTGCCAAACTTCTAAGCCAAGGAAGTAATGCATGAGACCAAGATTCTTCATCTCAAACTCAGAAGCTAACTCCTTCTTACATTTTAGAATCAGTTGTTCTTCTCCAGTGATAATCAAATCATCAACATACAAAACCAGAATTAATGCTTCACCATTTATTACCTTGAAGTAGAGGTTAGAATCTGCATCATTCTTTGAGAAACCCAAACTCAACAGGTAACGATCAATCCTTTCGTACCAAGCACGAGGAGCCTGTTTAAGACTATACAAGGCCTTCTTCAGTTTGCAAACATGAGACTCCTTCCCATGTACCTCAAAGCCATCGGGTTGCTCAATGTAAACCTCTTTTTCTATGACACCATTAAGAAAGGCTGTCTTTACATCCATTTGGTGAATCTTCCATCTTCTAGATGCTGCAACGGCAATAATGGTTCTGATAGAAGTATAACGAGCCACATGAGCAAAGGTTTCTTCATGGTCAACTCCCTCTTTTTGTGAGAATCCTCTAGCCACAAATCTTGTCATTTACTTTTCAATGCTCCGATCAGCCGCATGCTTGATCTTGAAGAGCCATTTAGAAGACACCACAAATTTGCCTTCAGGTCTAGGAACAATATCCCAAACATCATTCTTAAGTATAGATTGATACTCCTCAGTCATAGCATCTTTCCAAACTTGTTGACTAGAAGCTTCTTCAACACTTGAAGGCTCTGACTCAATGATGTGACTCATTAAGGCTACATAACCGGAGAGCTTATGAGGTCTCTTACTTTCTCTGAAAGTTCCTCTTGGGGCTGCAAAAATTTCTGCCTCTTGCATTATTTTCCTTAGCCCAAAGAGGTCTCTTCTTTCCAATCACAATATCTGTAAGCCCATCAGTAGGCTCCAAGGGTTCAGCTGGATCATCATCTTCCTTTGATTTTAGAACGTCCCTCTGATTCTCAGGAATATGGTCAACTTCCATATGCTGAGGAGGCTCTTCTTCATCAATCTCCATATGAGATCCCTTGGATCTACTAAATGCAACATCCTCCTCAAATGTAACATCTCTACTGATCTCAATAGTCTTCTGACCTGGAATATAGATTCTGTAAGCTATAGAAGTCTCAAAATTCCCTTCTTGCTAGAAGGTTCTAATTTTGTCCTCTTTTACTTAGGTATATGAATGTACACTGGACACCCAAAGATCTTGAAATGTCTTACTTCAGGTTTCACCATAGAGAATGCTTCTTCAGGAGTAATGTTCTCCAAGATTTTGTGAGGACTCCTATTCTGTACATAGACTGTAGTCCTGGATGCTTCAGCCCAAAGATAAATTTGTAGGTCTTGGTCATGAAGCATGGCTTTGACTACTTCCACAATAGTTTTGTTCTTTCTTTCCACAACACCGTTCTGTTGGGGATTATAAGGAATGCTAAGCTCCCTCTTAATCCCTGCTTGAATGCAAAAGTTACAAAAAATAGCAGAAGTGTATTCTCCTCCGTTATTGGATCTCAACACCTTCATCCTCTTCCCGGACAGATTCTCTACCCAAGCTTTGAATTCTCTGAATCTTTCTAACACTTCCTCATTTTCTTTAGATCTCAAGAAATAGATCCAAGTCTTTCTAGAGTAGTCATCAATAAAAATAATATAATACAAGAAACCACTTGAGGATGCAACAGACATTGGACCACATAAATCAGAATGAATAAGATCTAAGACACATTTGGATCTACTTTCACTATTATGGAATGGACCTTTAGTATTCTTACCCAAGGCGCAACCTTTGCAGGTTCCTTCATGTTTTTGGTTGAACTTAGTAAGGCCCGTGACCATCTTCTCCATAACAAGTAGTGCTCGAAAGTGAAGATGAGCCAATCTTCGATGCCAAAGATCACCCAAACTTGCAAAGTCATGTACTAGAGCCTGAATGGGTCTTGCGCAAAGCCTGTAGAGACACCCATGTCTAACTCCAACCATCCGGGCAGTCTTGAAGTTAGAGTTATTCGCCCATATGATAACTTTGCCTTTAGAAAAGGCAACTTGATAACCCTTGTCTTCGAAGGCTGATATGGAAACAATGTTCCGCTTGATGCCTGGAACGAATAGTACATCATCCAATTGTAATGAATCGCCGGAATCCAAATGTAGAGATGAAGTCCCAACTCCTTTAACTGAGTAACTAGCATCATCTCCAATAATAACTTGATTGTTGGAATCTTTCATCACCAAATTGGATAGATGTTCCTTGAATCCGGTGATGTGGTGAGAGGCGCCACTATCTATCAACCAAGCATTGGTGTCGGTAGATACATTACTTGATAAGGCTGAATAGAACATGTATTCACTTGTATCCTTTTGCATAGAGGCTTCATTGACATTAGCAAAGGCAGCCTGCTACTTAGGCCTGGGACGACATTCCTTTGCAAAATGACCATACTTGTCACATCGAAAACATTGGACCTTGGAGAGGTCCCTCTTCTTCTTAAATGTAGGGCCACCATCAATTCCTCTATCTCTGTTTCTTTTGAAATACCCTTTCTTTCCACTTTTCTTCTTCGATGATTGAGTGGCAAGAACATGAAGATCTTCATTGACGAAATTTTTCCCAATACCTCTTACAGCCAACCTAGATTCTTCTTGAATACAGTCTGCCCTCAATTGATCAAACTTGGGATGCTTTGATCTTGCACTAATTCCTTGAATATAAGACTCCTAGGATGAAGGGAGACCATTGAGAGCCAGCATGGTTAGATCCTTGCTATCGACCACATGCCCAATAGACGAGAGCTGATCTCTCAATTCAGTTATTCTCATGAAGTATGCAATGATAGTTTCTCCCTTCGCTATCTTCAAGTGATGAAGTTGTTGCTTCAGTGCAAGAGCTCGATTGGTGTTGTTGATCTCGTACATCTCCTCTAGGGTTTTGAACATCTCTTTCGCAGTCCTTAACTTGGAGACGATAGGAACAATATAATCCTTCACTGAATCAACCAACATCTTCTTTGCCCTAGTATCTTTCTTCTTCCATAGGGCCTTTTCTTCCTCTTCCCTAGGCTCGGGAGCGGAGCTCTCCACAAACTCTGCCAATTCGCTTTCCTCCAAGGTGAGCATGATCTTGAATCTCCACGAAGTGAAGTTTGATGCACCCTCAAGCCTATCCTCAATCTTAAGACCATTCACCATCTTGAAAAAAGATGAGAAAATTCAACAAGGGTAAGGCTGATAAATACAAATCTGATCGGGATCCTCTTCAAATCCACTCTAATACCATGTTAGTTTTATATCATCAAATGTTATGCACAAAAATTAATTCAAACTTGACACAAGAACACAACCAATACCTTGGGAAAACCCTCCAACTTGAGGGAGAAAAACCCAGCCAATATATCTCCAATATATTAAATAATCAGGAGCAGAAATCTGCTTACAACTTAGGCACAAGGCAATGCCTATTTCATATAAAGAGCAACACCTCTCCTAGATGCAAAGATACAAAGAATATGACTCTTCTTCAATCGATCTGCTGTGACAAAATGACGAATTGCTGCAATGGTGCGAACTCCTTCTTAAGCGAATGCTTAATGAACTTGATGATCAACAATGAAGGAGGAGAACCACATAAATAGATAATCAATAGCCATCGCACCTTTTCAGCAAGAGAGGTCGGCCTTAGACAAAAGACGTCTTTGGAGAAAAGACACGATTACCAAGAAAGGTCAGCTTCTCTTTAAACAAATAATAAAATATTATTTATGCCTTTATTAAATTAGCATATGATTACAAATGGAGGCGCCTCTTCATTTAGCATTTAAATATATAAATTTAGATAACTTGAAGCTACATCTAAATTTATCACACAAAATCGTGCTTGGAAGTATTGTCCTGTAGCTGCAATCTTCAACAAAACGTCCAAGTAATTCACCAAAATGTGAAAACACAAAAAACTGAATAAAATGTAATTGGAGAAAAATCTGGAAAAGCGCATGGATGGTTGTGAAGAGCTCTAAAAGGCTGTCCCAACGTTATTGTAATTGCGAAAAATAGAGAAACGAGTCAAAAGTTGTCAGCTCAGGAGTGAAAACAACACATCTGACTTTGACAGGCGATAAAGTGTACCAACAACAAAATATGGTGAGGGGACCCACACCATTGGAACATTCATGGAACCCTTTCTAACAATATCTCGTTTGTCAAATTTCGATATCGTATGCCCAAAGTTATAGCCAAAATAAAAAATGCTCTTTTAGGGCCAAAGGAGGCTTGAAAGGGGCCTTGCCTTGTGTTCGTATCATGCTGATGTTTGCAAAATATTCATAGAATATTCTTTGTGCCCGAAATATTCGGCACCCCTAAAAAAAAGTTGCCGATGTATGCCATAAATAATTGAAATATGCTTGATAACATCGAAATATTCCTGTCATTGGGTGTTGTCGAAAAAAAATAGCTGGTCGGGTATAGGTTCTAGAAAAGCAAAAAAGTGATGTTGGAAAAATGAATGCAGGCCAAAAAATTTAAAAGAGTCGTTGGTTTTCTTGGGCTTTGTCGAGAATGATTACTAGATATAAGCGGCAACGTCTTTTTTTTTTTTTCAAAAATCCATACGATAAACTCGATACGGGCCATAAAAAAAATTACATCAAAAGCTCTCAATGCCAAAATTAAAAACAACAGTGAGGTCCTTTTTGCATCGAAAAATTGCCCAACTCCAAAATATGCAAAAAAAGCAAAGGAGATTCCAGATTTGAAGCCTTGTAACCCTATGCAATGTCCCCATTTTCGGTGTCCTTATTTGGGCTAGTTTGGTTTTGATTCACTTACTATCTTTAGTAAGTAC
>CM021110.1:201372355-201516476 GCA_007115665.2 Sequoiadendron giganteum | reverse complement strand
TCGGCACAAGCAACATCTACATGCTCACGCACCTCCTTATTCCACCCAGTTGCCTATAAAGAAGGTTGTGCACTAGGTGTGTTTCTAGGCACAAAAAAATCACCAATGTGTGAACTTGTGGCTCTAGGTGTCTGTGTTGATCCTGCCCCTGATACTCTAGTAGAGGAAGATGAAGGCATGGCGGTGGTGGTGGGTTGCCTTCGCACACGTGGACCACAAAGAGAGCCCACTATGTCGGCTACTACATCATCATCATCTGACAGTGAGTGAAGGTTGCCTGCACTTGCAACACCTTGAGAAGAAGTTATGGCAGCTTGCATTGTTGCTTTTGCCTTCGCTTTTTGCATCTTTTTTTCTTCTGCAGCGGAAAGTATTGCATTTATTTGTCTTTTGATTTCCTCATTGGTGTTTATGCAAGCCTTAGCATCACGTCTAGGGATGCCTGCAAGGTGGTATTTGAGGCGATTGATGCCTCCACGGTAAATTTCTTTACATCTAATGCAATACACTGATCCAGGTTCTGGTCCTTCATATGCATATCTCCAAGCGGGATCTCTAGCTCCTTTTGGACGAGTGCCTACATATTCCCCACTCCCAGGCACAGATGGGGCTGAGGTAGGGGTAGAAGCGGATTCAGAAGCCATGATCAATTAACCTGTTACCTACACAGTACACACACAAAGTGAAATCACAACTTGTTAGTTTTTTGATAGAAATTTTAAAAACAAGCTAAATTAGATTAAATCAAAATTGAAAATTTCAAAATAGATTCTAAACTAATCTAAGATTCTAAATAGTAAACTAATTTAAGATTCTAAAGTCTAAACTCTAAACATTTTCAATTTTTCATCAAAAAAAATGGATTAAAAAAAGAAAATAATAAACTAGGGTTACAAAAAAATGTAAAAATCAGAAAACTACTTTAAATTAGTAACAAATTAAGCTAATATATAAATTTAAACATGTTTTCAACAAACAAGAAGAATCAAAATTACAAAAAATAACTAGAATTTGAAGAAAATTTGAAAAAAATGAAAAAAACTGCAAAATATATAAAAAAATCATAAAAAAGTGTCACAAATTCTTGTTTTGTTGAATCTAAATCTTCTTTTAAACATATAAATGTATTTGAATTTGTTTTATAGTTCATTCATGATGTTTTTTAAACATATAAATGTATTTGAATTTGTTTTATAGTTCATTCATGATGTTTTTTAAACATACAATCAACAAAAAAGAAGAAAAAATGAAAAAAAAAGAAAGAACAAGAAAAATTAGAAAACCTACCTGGAAATCCAATTTGCCTTCGAAATCTGATGAAAATCCCCTTCGAATCTCGTCTCTTCGATGCCAAATCACAGATAAATAGTGCAAAATGCTTTGGGCAAGTTTTTTCCTCTGCTAAGAGTGAAAACAAGTGACAAAATGAAATGACAATGACGTTTTGGCCGGCCGCGGACATAAGACACAGGCCGCGCAGGTTTTTTTTAAAAACTTGCCGAGTTTTTGCAAAAACTCGCGAGTTTTTCCGGCGAGTTTTTGCAAAAAGTACGGACTGTACCTTTTGCGAGTAAAACTCGTAAAAACTCGTTTTTGAAAAAAACTCGCGAGTTTTTGGCGAGTGAGCCAACTATGGTCCAAACAATCCTGCAAGGAGCTTACGAAGCCACACTGCTTCACGAGCTGCCACACAAGCTGCTATGTACTTTGCCTCTACTGTACTCAATGCCACTGAAGACTGCTTCCTGCTGCACCAGGATATCATAGCAGATCCCAAACTGAAGCAACAACCAGAGGTACTCTTTCGATCTGTGACACACCCTGTCCAATCAGAATTAGTAAAACCATGCAGCTCCAAATCCACACCTGTAGAATATCTCAACCCATATCCAACTGTGCCACACAAGTATCTCAGGATATGTTTAGCTGCAACAAGATGTATCTGCCTTGGTTCACACATAAATTGACTAAGTGCACTCACTGCATAATAGATATCAGGTCTAGTGTTAACTAGATACATCAATGAACCAATAAGCTGCCTATAAATAGTAGAATCCACCAGTTTTGAACTAGCTGCAGCCTCCTTCAACCTATATATGTTTGTCTCCATAGTTGTAGACATAGGTTTGCAATCAATCATACCAAACCTCTTCAGAATGTCAATAGTATACTTGCCTTGACTTAGAATCATCTCATCTGGTTTTTGCCAAACTTCTAAGCCAAGGAAGTAATGCATGAGACCAAGATTCTTCATCTCAAACTCAGAAGCTAACTCCTTCTTACATTTTAGAATCAGTTGTTCTTCTCCAGTGATAATCAAATCATCAACATACAAAACCAGAATTAATGCTTCACCATTTATTACCTTGAAGTAGAGGTTAGAATCTGCATCATTCTTTGAGAAACCCAAACTCAACAGGTAACGATCAATCCTTTCGTACCAAGCACGAGGAGCCTGTTTAAGACTATACAAGGCCTTCTTCAGTTTGCAAACATGAGACTCCTTCCCATGTACCTCAAAGCCATCGGGTTGCTCAATGTAAACCTCTTTTTCTATGACACCATTAAGAAAGGCTGTCTTTACATCCATTTGGTGAATCTTCCATCTTCTAGATGCTGCAACGGCAATAATGGTTCTGATAGAAGTATAACGAGCCACATGAGCAAAGGTTTCTTCATGGTCAACTCCCTCTTTTTGTGAGAATCCTCTAGCCACAAATCTTGTCATTTACTTTTCAATGCTCCGATCAGCCGCATGCTTGATCTTGAAGAGCCATTTAGAAGACACCACAAATTTGCCTTCAGGTCTAGGAACAATATCCCAAACATCATTCTTAAGTATAGATTGATACTCCTCAGTCATAGCATCTTTCCAAACTTGTTGACTAGAAGCTTCTTCAACACTTGAAGGCTCTGACTCAATGATGTGACTCATTAAGGCTACATAACCGGAGAGCTTATGAGGTCTCTTACTTTCTCTGAAAGTTCCTCTTGGGGCTGCAAAAATTTCTGCCTCTTGCATTATTTTCCTTAGCCCAAAGAGGTCTCTTCTTTCCAATCACAATATCTGTAAGCCCATCAGTAGGCTCCAAGGGTTCAGCTGGATCATCATCTTCCTTTGATTTTAGAACGTCCCTCTGATTCTCAGGAATATGGTCAACTTCCATATGCTGAGGAGGCTCTTCTTCATCAATCTCCATATGAGATCCCTTGGATCTACTAAATGCAACATCCTCCTCAAATGTAACATCTCTACTGATCTCAATAGTCTTCTGACCTGGAATATAGATTCTGTAAGCTATAGAAGTCTCAAAATTCCCTTCTTGCTAGAAGGTTCTAATTTTGTCCTCTTTTACTTAGGTATATGAATGTACACTGGACACCCAAAGATCTTGAAATGTCTTACTTCAGGTTTCACCATAGAGAATGCTTCTTCAGGAGTAATGTTCTCCAAGATTTTGTGAGGACTCCTATTCTGTACATAGACTGTAGTCCTGGATGCTTCAGCCCAAAGATAAATTTGTAGGTCTTGGTCATGAAGCATGGCTTTGACTACTTCCACAATAGTTTTGTTCTTTCTTTCCACAACACCGTTCTGTTGGGGATTATAAGGAATGCTAAGCTCCCTCTTAATCCCTGCTTGAATGCAAAAGTTACAAAAAATAGCAGAAGTGTATTCTCCTCCGTTATTGGATCTCAACACCTTCATCCTCTTCCCGGACAGATTCTCTACCCAAGCTTTGAATTCTCTGAATCTTTCTAACACTTCCTCATTTTCTTTAGATCTCAAGAAATAGATCCAAGTCTTTCTAGAGTAGTCATCAATAAAAATAATATAATACAAGAAACCACTTGAGGATGCAACAGACATTGGACCACATAAATCAGAATGAATAAGATCTAAGACACATTTGGATCTACTTTCACTATTATGGAATGGACCTTTAGTATTCTTACCCAAGGCGCAACCTTTGCAGGTTCCTTCATGTTTTTGGTTGAACTTAGTAAGGCCCGTGACCATCTTCTCCATAACAAGTAGTGCTCGAAAGTGAAGATGAGCCAATCTTCGATGCCAAAGATCACCCAAACTTGCAAAGTCATGTACTAGAGCCTGAATGGGTCTTGCGCAAAGCCTGTAGAGACACCCATGTCTAACTCCAACCATCCGGGCAGTCTTGAAGTTAGAGTTATTCGCCCATATGATAACTTTGCCTTTAGAAAAGGCAACTTGATAACCCTTGTCTTCGAAGGCTGATATGGAAACAATGTTCCGCTTGATGCCTGGAACGAATAGTACATCATCCAATTGTAATGAATCGCCGGAATCCAAATGTAGAGATGAAGTCCCAACTCCTTTAACTGAGTAACTAGCATCATCTCCAATAATAACTTGATTGTTGGAATCTTTCATCACCAAATTGGATAGATGTTCCTTGAATCCGGTGATGTGGTGAGAGGCGCCACTATCTATCAACCAAGCATTGGTGTCGGTAGATACATTACTTGATAAGGCTGAATAGAACATGTATTCACTTGTATCCTTTTGCATAGAGGCTTCATTGACATTAGCAAAGGCAGCCTGCTACTTAGGCCTGGGACGACATTCCTTTGCAAAATGACCATACTTGTCACATCGAAAACATTGGACCTTGGAGAGGTCCCTCTTCTTCTTAAATGTAGGGCCACCATCAATTCCTCTATCTCTGTTTCTTTTGAAATACCCTTTCTTTCCACTTTTCTTCTTCGATGATTGAGTGGCAAGAACATGAAGATCTTCATTGACGAAATTTTTCCCAATACCTCTTACAGCCAACCTAGATTCTTCTTGAATACAGTCTGCCCTCAATTGATCAAACTTGGGATGCTTTGATCTTGCACTAATTCCTTGAATATAAGACTCCTAGGATGAAGGGAGACCATTGAGAGCCAGCATGGTTAGATCCTTGCTATCGACCACATGCCCAATAGACGAGAGCTGATCTCTCAATTCAGTTATTCTCATGAAGTATGCAATGATAGTTTCTCCCTTCGCTATCTTCAAGTGATGAAGTTGTTGCTTCAGTGCAAGAGCTCGATTGGTGTTGTTGATCTCGTACATCTCCTCTAGGGTTTTGAACATCTCTTTCGCAGTCCTTAACTTGGAGACGATAGGAACAATATAATCCTTCACTGAATCAACCAACATCTTCTTTGCCCTAGTATCTTTCTTCTTCCATAGGGCCTTTTCTTCCTCTTCCCTAGGCTCGGGAGCGGAGCTCTCCACAAACTCTGCCAATTCGCTTTCCTCCAAGGTGAGCATGATCTTGAATCTCCACGAAGTGAAGTTTGATGCACCCTCAAGCCTATCCTCAATCTTAAGACCATTCACCATCTTGAAAAAAGATGAGAAAATTCAACAAGGGTAAGGCTGATAAATACAAATCTGATCGGGATCCTCTTCAAATCCACTCTAATACCATGTTAGTTTTATATCATCAAATGTTATGCACAAAAATTAATTCAAACTTGACACAAGAACACAACCAATACCTTGGGAAAACCCTCCAACTTGAGGGAGAAAAACCCAGCCAATATATCTCCAATATATTAAATAATCAGGAGCAGAAATCTGCTTACAACTTAGGCACAAGGCAATGCCTATTTCATATAAAGAGCAACACCTCTCCTAGATGCAAAGATACAAAGAATATGACTCTTCTTCAATCGATCTGCTGTGACAAAATGACGAATTGCTGCAATGGTGCGAACTCCTTCTTAAGCGAATGCTTAATGAACTTGATGATCAACAATGAAGGAGGAGAACCACATAAATAGATAATCAATAGCCATCGCACCTTTTCAGCAAGAGAGGTCGGCCTTAGACAAAAGACGTCTTTGGAGAAAAGACACGATTACCAAGAAAGGTCAGCTTCTCTTTAAACAAATAATAAAATATTATTTATGCCTTTATTAAATTAGCATATGATTACAAATGGAGGCGCCTCTTCATTTAGCATTTAAATATATAAATTTAGATAACTTGAAGCTACATCTAAATTTATCACACAAAATCGTGCTTGGAAGTATTGTCCTGTAGCTGCAATCTTCAACAAAACGTCCAAGTAATTCACCAAAATGTGAAAACACAAAAAACTGAATAAAATGTAATTGGAGAAAAATCTGGAAAAGCGCATGGATGGTTGTGAAGAGCTCTAAAAGGCTGTCCCAACGTTATTGTAATTGCGAAAAATAGAGAAACGAGTCAAAAGTTGTCAGCTCAGGAGTGAAAACAACACATCTGACTTTGACAGGCGATAAAGTGTACCAACAACAAAATATGGTGAGGGGACCCACACCATTGGAACATTCATGGAACCCTTTCTAACAATATCTCGTTTGTCAAATTTCGATATCGTATGCCCAAAGTTATAGCCAAAATAAAAAATGCTCTTTTAGGGCCAAAGGAGGCTTGAAAGGGGCCTTGCCTTGTGTTCGTATCATGCTGATGTTTGCAAAATATTCATAGAATATTCTTTGTGCCCGAAATATTCGGCACCCCTAAAAAAAAGTTGCCGATGTATGCCATAAATAATTGAAATATGCTTGATAACATCGAAATATTCCTGTCATTGGGTGTTGTCGAAAAAAAATAGCTGGTCGGGTATAGGTTCTAGAAAAGCAAAAAAGTGATGTTGGAAAAATGAATGCAGGCCAAAAAATTTAAAAGAGTCGTTGGTTTTCTTGGGCTTTGTCGAGAATGATTACTAGATATAAGCGGCAACGTCTTTTTTTTTTTTTCAAAAATCCATACGATAAACTCGATACGGGCCATAAAAAAAATTACATCAAAAGCTCTCAATGCCAAAATTAAAAACAACAGTGAGGTCCTTTTTGCATCGAAAAATTGCCCAACTCCAAAATATGCAAAAAAAGCAAAGGAGATTCCAGATTTGAAGCCTTGTAACCCTATGCAATGTCCCCATTTTCGGTGTCCTTATTTGGGCTAGTTTGGTTTTGATTCACTTACTATCTTTAGTAAGTACTCTATTTTGTTATTGGTCTTGGCAATAGTGTAGTGTAGGGTTTCCTATTTGGGCAGTGTGTGGCAGATGTCAGGTGAGCTCTGATGTTTTATGCCAGTTTGTTGTTTGGGAGTGCTTACTATTTTTAGTAGTTGCTATTTATAGTAAGTCTATTTTCGATAACTAGTCTTGGCGGCCGTGCAATGCAGAGTTACCATTCTTGGCAGGGGGTGAGTTATCTCCATGGTTTGATTTATTATTAGTTAATTCGTCACTAAAAGTATTAAAGTTGCTTTTAAGCTTGGGTTATAAAAAAGACCCTTGGCCTAGTTGCACAATGTTGTTTTAAAAGAGGGGCCATTGTACTTTTAGTGGACGTCTTTATAATAGTTTAATTTTATAAAATCGAGGCTTAATTTATGCCTCAAGTGGTGGACCCACCCCTTGGGGGAATTTCATATCATTTAAAAATGAAATAAGATAATGTTTATGCTTGAGAGCTTGCAAAAAGGGGCGTGGCTTTTTGGAGGGAAAAAAAGAATTTAAAATGTTGTTGTCCTAATTTTCCCCCTTTTTCCTTTTTATTCATTTGGAGCTCTCATTTGGGGATATGGAGGATTTGACAATATAAGGAGACTCTACTGGATTGTTTCCAAATTTGTGAATGTTGCAGATTGAGGAAGAAAACCCTCATTTCTAGCGATAGTTTCGATGGTGAGAGATCCACCCTAGCTAGTTGGAGTGGTTCTACTTCAGGGATCATCGTTGTGCTTATAGAGTTCTTAATTTTCTTCATTTTGGGGATAAATAATGAAGATCTTTTTGGTATTTTGATGCGGGTTTTGGAGTTTTGGGTGTGTATGATTCTCGGTTTCGTTTTGGTGGTGATTTTGGAGCTTTTTCAGTGGTTTGATTGCTTTTTTCCAGAATTTTGGAAATTACTTTTACTGGGATCTGAAAATGAAAATAGTTCATAATTCTGTGCATGTTTGAAGTATCATTCTAGGTATTACTCCTTTGGATTCCTTTGGTTTTGGCGCCCCATTTCAAGTAACTATTTGCATTATTTGGTGAAGAAATGAATTTTAGAGCCTAGGCGCCCTGCCCTCTCTTGGGAGTTGTGCCATTTTTTGGGTATGCTAAAGTGCAGATCTGCTACTACAGAGGTTTGAATCGTGCCCTTCCTAGGGTTATTATAGTTGTTTCTTGGCAGTAACGGAGTTTAGGAAGGTTCCAAATATGTATATGTTCACTCCATGATGGAAGCTTGCAATGTATGATGGATTAAATGACTTTGTTGACTCCAATCAGGTCTGCAACACATTTGTATCAGGTCTGATATACATTTCTTTAAGTCTGAAAATGCTATAGACTTCATTGCCTCAATGTCTTGTATGAATCTTTTTGAAAAAGAATTTCTTTATTGCATTTTCTCTTATGTTCTATTTTTTATGCACTTTTGTGAATGATGCAAAAAACATGAAACAACAAGCATTACAAACAGCAAAATAAAACCATCAGTAAATAGTGAAATTTCCAAAAAAAATCAGGGGTGACCATTATAGTGGTATCAGAGCACAAATAATTCCTGCCAGCCAGTGGGAGATGCAATCCTATGAGCATTAGTGACAGAGAGAGAAGGTACTGTGAGAGATTAAGGAGATGTGAAGAGGAATTGTGTGAAAGTTGGCCTTCTGAGGGAGAGGAACAACACCTTGAAACACACTCAATTGAATCATCAAGTTCCGAAAACATGGGTGATGGGGGTGAAGAAGCTGAAAGACAAAATGTTGAACCAGATCAGATGATGCTTCTCTTGGATACGGTGGTTAGGGGACAATAGGGAACCAATCAACGTCTAGCATAGTTGGTTGAGGGGCTGAATTGATTGGGAGTCAACAATGGAGGTAACAGAGGCAATAACGGGCAAGGAAATGATATGGGTCAGCGTGGAGCATCCAATCGGCACAATAGGGTAGCCATGGCTACTTATGCCAGTTTTTCCACCAAGAGTGCAGGCACAACCCAATCAGGAGCTCACAATAGTTGAGATGCAGGACCAATTTAGACAAGATTGGATGGATGCAGGGCATGGTTTCCCGGTTTCTAGCGTGACATCACTTCAGGACTATATGGATCTTAGGATGAGGCATATGCTCAACAGGGGGAACAAAGAACCTCATAATGACTTATGCAAGAAGATAGGAAAACTCAATCTCCCTTACTTTGATTGGTCTGAAAAGATTTCAGCGAGAGCTTGGGTTCAAAAGGTGGACACATATTTTACTCTTAATCCCATGCCTAAAGTGGAGTCAATACAATATGCTTCCATTCGCTTAGATGGAGTTGCACATGAGTGGTGGCATTATGGGATGATCACAATGGGGCATGCACAAATCACATCTTATGTTGAGTTTACAGAGAGACTCATAGAGAGATTTGATAAACGGACCCCGAACTTCATTTTAAAGAGTTGGCTTAGTTGAAACAGTGTGGTTTGGTGGATGCTTATGTTGCTGATTTTCAAAGGTTGTTAGTGTTGGTGATAGAAATATCAAAGAGGAGACTCGTTGTGCTCTCTATAGATGGGTTATCCGATCCTATGAGGGGATGGATTAAGGTATTCAACCCACCTTCTCTACAAGAGGCCATCAAAAAGACTAGGGATATGGAGTCTTCTAATACTAAGAACAAATTCCCACCTAAGACCTTCCCACATGATAGAGATAAGAAATGTGACGACAAGGAGAACATTCAGCCCAAAGAAACACCTTCAAAGATTGTGGAAGAAGACCATAGAAAGGAGCTAAGGAAGAAGAACCTTTGCTTTACATGCAAAGAACCATGGGCCCTAGGACATAAGTGCTTGGAAAAGGGGAATAATCGTCAAATGGAGGCATATTCAGTTGAGGGATTAGAATCAGAAAAATCAGACCAATAGGCTGAAAAGGAGGAAAGTGATGAAGATAGTTTCAGAAGAAGAGCCTGGGAAAGAGTAGTAGTGGTACATTAGCTAGGCTCTCTAGTCTTCAAAGAAGTGATTCATTCAAACTTAGGGGACGGTTAAAAGGGCAGCAAATTGTTGCTCTTCTTGATACAGGTGCGACACATATCTTCATTGATGAAGACATTGTAGCACAACGTGGGCTCAAAACAAAGAAATTTGGAGGCTTCTGAGTTGTGGTTGCTAATGGTCACATAATTTCTTGTGTCGAGGAAGATTCCACAGTTGAGACTCTAGCTAAACCACTACGAGGTGAATGATGACTTTTAAGTTGTTAATATAGGAGGCACAAATGTTGTTTTAGGAATGCAATGGCTTTGCTCCTTAGGGGAGATCACCTTGAACCTAAAATCCATGGAGCTGAAATTTCAAGAGCGTGATAGGAAAGTGGTGTTGAGAGGAATGACCCAAGAGGGATCCAGGATTGCCACATGCAAGTTCATGTAGAGGGAGTTTAATCATGATCAAGGAATAAAACCGAAGCAAGAAGGTAAAGACACTTTGCAAGTTTTTGATAATCCCCTTTTTGACATGGATGTGGAAATTGCATTTCATAATCCTCTTTTTGCAATTCATGTGGATTGTTTTGGGGAAGAACAATTTTTTAATGATGGTTTGCTGCCTAAGGTGGAAAATAATGGGTTAAATTGTCATGGCATGCGGGTTCATCTTGTGGATTCACCACAAGTGGAGGAGTACTATTATGACTTTGATTTGTGGAAAAATGGAGTTTGCCTGGACATGCAAGAAAACCTAAGACAGGAATAGAAGAAATTTGTGGGGAGAAGCTAGAAGTTATAAATTGCTGCCTTGGAAAATGACGCCTAGAGATGAAGTCTTGTGAAAAAGGTCCTTTTGTGCAACCTGAACCTGGAAATATGAAGAACATTGAAAGTGGCTTCCGTTAGATCTTCAAATGGCATTGGAGAGAAAATATCTGTGTTTGAGCTCTTTAACCTGCAAAGAATAATGAATTATGACGCCTAGATGCTTGATATATATCAATTTGAGGTTGAAGCATTAGTTAGGGTGTCCAAATTCCTGATTGAAGAGTCAATTTGCGTGATTGGGAGTTAATTGGAACAATCTCCACCAATTTTGGGATGCTTGGACTTGAGAAAGTCTTCAAAATCTTCAACTGGGAGTTGACTTTGGATGCCACCTTGCCAGTGTTGAAGATTTTCAGTTTCTACCTGATAAACAGCCTCCATTCGATCTTGAATTCCGGTCGCTTGAATGATCGTGAAGCCTAGCTAACATATTCACCGCGGAGTTGGATCAATTCTGAAGAGATGTTATTGGAGATTGTGAACCTTGAAAACTGAATCTGGTGGCTTGAATTCTTGGGTGCCTTTTCCTAGAAGGGTGCTTTTTCTTGCCAGTGTTAGTCAATTTCTGGGATGATTTTCAATTTCTTCAATTTGACCTCCTATGCTTCAATCTGTAGCTGTTGGTGATTGACGATTCTTGCAGACTAGATGTTGAGTCCATCGCGAAGATGGAAGAATCCCAGAAAGGATGACTGGTTGTGCAAGCTCTGAAAGTTGGTTTAAGAGGTTCAAATTTTTGGGCGCCCCTAGGCACCTTTGTGCTTTTGAGTCACATTTTGAATTTTGTAACCCTTGATGAAATGCTCCAGTTCGGCCCTTGTTGCTAGGAGTTTGACTGCTCCGACGTTCGTGCTGTTGGTTTCATTGCAAAGTCTGATCAACTCTGAAGAGGTCTTCTTGGGTGTCATGAAGCCAGAAAGCAACATCTGATGGTCCAGAAGGTTGGGCGCCTTTTGCTAGAAGGGTGCATTTTTGCTCAACACTTAGCCCATTTTTCATGCTTTTCAACTTGTCTTGACTTTCAGCATTTCCCGCTTGATCTTCGTTTGTGAGTGTTTGACAGGTTGTATGGACTAGTAGCTAGATTCACCGTGAAGCTGGAAAGGTTTTGAGAAGATGCCTTGGAGAAAGAAACTGCTATAGACTTCATCTGTTTGCCCAAAATGTTGGGCGCTCCTGGCCTGTAGGGGTGTAGTTGCTTTGATGTTCTTCAATCCATTCCCCGTTTCACGTGCTTGTTTGATCAACAACTGCTGCTATTTGGTAGGTCTCATGGATTGGCAAACAAATTTGCTGCAAAGCGAGGATTTGACCATGTTGGCTCTTAATGGTCTTCCTTCGTCTTGGGAGTTTTACGTTCAAGGAATTAGTGCAAGATTGAAACTTCCCAAGTTTGATCATTTGAGGGTAGATTGCATCCAAGGAGAGTATAGGTTGGCTGCGAGAGGTATTGGTCAAAGCTCAACTAATGAAGACATTCATGTTCTTGCCTCGCAATCCTTCAAGAAGAAAGGGAAAGGTGGAAAGAAAGGATACTTCAAGAGGAATAGGGATAAAGAAGCAGATGGTGCTCCTGCATTCAAGAAGAAGAGGGACCTCTCCAAAGTCCAATGCTTTTGATGTGATAAGTATGGTCATTTTGCAAAGGAATGTCCTACCAGGCCTAGGTAGCAGGCCACCATTGCAAATCTTGATGAAGTCTCTTTGTAGAAGGATTCAAGTGAATACCTATACTATTCAGCCTTGTCAAGCAATGTATCTACCGACACCAACACTTGGCTGATTGATAGTGGTGCGTCCCTCCACATCATCGGATTTAGGGAGCATCTATCTAATTTGGTGGAAAAAGATTCTAGTGAACAAGTTATTATTGGAGATGATGCTAGTTACTCTGTGAAAGGAGTTGGGACCTCCTCTCTTCACTTGGATTCCGATGTTTCCTTGCAATTAGATGATGTGCTATTTGTTCCAGGCATCAAGAGAAACCTTGTTTCCATCTCAGCCTTGGAAGACAAGGGTTACCAAGTTGCATTTTTAGAAGGTAAAGTTCTTATATGGACTAAGAACTCCAACATCAAGACTGCTTGGGTGATTGGAGTTAGACATGGGTGTCTCTATAAGCTTTGCACTCGTTCTCTTCAGGCTCTAGTGCATGATTCTTCAAGTTTGTGTGATCTTTGGAATCGAAGATTGGCTCACCTTCACTTTCGAGCCCTACCTATCATGGAGAAGATGGTCACCAGCCTTCCAAAATTCAACCAGGAGCATGAAGGTACTTCCAAAGGTTGCACCTTAGGTAAGAATACAAAAGGTCCTTTTCATAGTAGTGAAAGTAGATCCAAATGTATTCTTGATCTCATTCATTCTGATTTATGTGGTCCAATGTCTGTTGCATCTTCGAGTGGTTTTTTGTATTACATTATTTTTATTGATGACTACTCTAGAAAGACTTGGATTTTTTTCTTGAAATCTAAAGAATGTGAGGAGGTATTAGAGAGATTCAACAAATTCAAAGCTCAGGTGGAGAATTTATCCGGAAAGAGGATCAAGGTCGTGAGATCCGATAACGGAGGAGAGTACACCTCTGTTATCTTCTGTAACTTTTGCATTGAAGCAGGGATTAAGAGGGAGTTCAACGTTCCTTATAATCCTCAACAAAACGGTGTTGTTGAAAGAAAGAACAAACCTATTGTGGAAGCAGTCAAAGACATGATTCATGACCAAGACCTGCAAACCTCCCTTTGGGCTGAAGCATCCAGGACAGCTGTCTATGTTCAGAATAGAAGTCCTCACAGGATCTTGGAGAATATAACTCCTGAAGAAGCATTCTCAGGGGTGAAGTTTGAAGTAAGTCATTTGAGGATCTTTGGATGTCTAGTGTATGTTCATGTACCAAAGGAAAAGAGGACAAAGTTGGAACCTTCTGGCAAGAAGGGAATTTTGGTAGCCTATAGTGAGACATCAAAAGCCTATAGAATCTACATTCCGGGTCAGAGGACTATTGAGATCAATAGAGATGTCACATTTGAGGAGTATGTTCCATTCAGAAGATCCAAGGTATCTCATATGGAGATTGATGAAGAAGAGCCTCCTCAGGATATGGAAGTTGACCATGTTCCTGAGAATCAGAGGGAGGTACCAGAACCTAAAGAAGATGATAAGAAAGAGACCTAATAAGTTCTCCGGTTATGTAGCTCTGATGAGTCAGATCATTGAGTCAGAGCCTTCAAGTGTTGAAGAAGCTTCTAGTTAACAAGTTTGGAAAGATGCTATGATTGAAGAATATCAATCTATACTCAAGAACGATGTTTGGGACATCGTTCCTAGACCCGAAGGCAAATCTGTGGTATCTTCTAAATGTCTCTTCAAGATTAAGCATGCGGCTGATGGGAGCATTGAGAAGTACAAGGCCAGATTCGTGGCTAGAGGGTTTTCACAAAAAGAGGGAGTTGACTATGAAGAAACCTTTGCTCCAGTGGCTCGTTATACTTCTATTAGGACTATTATTGCTATTGTTGCATCTAGAGGATGGAAGATTCACCAAATGGATGTAGAGACAGCCTTTCTGAATGGTGTAATAGAGGAAGAGGTTTACATTGAGCAACCTGATAGATTTGAGGTACATGGGAAGGAGTCTCATGTTTGCAGGCTGAACAAGGCCTTGTATGGTCTTAAGCAGGTTCCTCGTGCTTGGTACGAAAGGATTGATCGTTATCTGTTGAGTTTGGGTTTCTCAAAGAATGATGCAGATTCAAACCTCTACTTCAAGGTAATTAATGGCGAAGCATTGATTTTGGTTTTGTATGTTGATGATCTGATTATCACTGGAGAAGAACACCTCATTCTCAAATGTAAGAAGGAGTTAGCTTCTGAGGTTGAAATGAAGAATCTTGGTCTCATGCATTACTTTCTTGGCTTAGAAGTTTGGCAAAAGCCAAATGAGATGATTCTAAGTCAAGGGAAGTATATCATTCACATTTTGAAGAGGTTTGGTATGATGGATTGCAAATCCATGTCTACACCTATGGAGACCAACTTACATAAGTTGAAGGAGGCTGCAGCTAGTTCAAAACTAGTGGATCCCACGATGTAAAGGCAGTTGATTGGTTCATTGATGTATCTAATCAACACTAGACCGGATATCTGCTATGCAAGCTATGCAGTTAGTGCACTTAGTCAGTTCATGTGTGAACCAAGGCAGATGCATCTTGTTGCAGCAAAACATATCCTGAGATACTTGCGTGGCACAGTTGGATATGGGTTAAGATATTCTTTAGGTGTGGATTTGAAGCTGCATGGTTTTACTGATTCTGATTGGGTAGGGTGTGTTACTGATCGGAAGAGTACCTCTGGATGTTGCTTCATTTTGGGGTTTGCGATGATATCCTGGTGCAGCAGGAAGCAATCTTCAGTGGCATTGAGTACAACAGAGGCTAAGTATATTTCAGCTTGTGTGGCAGCTCGAGAAGTAGTGTGGCTTCGAAAGCTCCTTGCAGGATTGTTTGGACAATCAATGGAGCCTACTATCATTCATTGTGATAACCAGAGCTGTGTGAAGCTTTCTGTCAATCCTGTGTTTCATGACATAACGAAGCATGTTGAGATCAAATACCATTATATCAGAGATATGGTATTGAGGAAAGCAATTCAGTTGAGGTATATCAACACTGATGAGCAGATGACATACATTCTCACCAAGCTTCTCTCCAGGATAAAGTTTGTGTACTTTCGAGATAAGCTCGGTATGGTGGAGAATCAAGCCCTAGCTGAGAAGGAGTCTCAGTATCATTGATCCTCTTTTAATGCATTTCTCTATTGAGAGAGATTTGAGGTGCAAGCCCTTGATAATGCATTTCTCTTTGAGATTTGAGGTGAAAGCCCTTGTTTCCACCCTCTGGGAGAGCCATGGTGGATGTCATGTGTGTGACTCAATGACAACATCTCGTTAGGGAGTCCGTGATGATTCACTTGTACTTGTGTTACACCCTCTGGGAGAGCCTGGTGAAACGTCACGATGAGGTGACGACATCACATTGAGTGATGAGCACTTGTACATACCATACATGGGAGTAGCCATGATGGTTGATATCACGATGAGGTGAAATCTGATATCACGATGAGGTGATATCTTTCTTCTCCACATATGGGTGTAGCCATTGTGGTTGACATCACGATGAAGTGATATGTCTTATACAGCTGGAAGAATCCTCCCTTGCTGAGAGGGAGTGTTGATGTTTATGGCAGTGTTGTGGTCTTCTTCCAGCGATCTCCTTTACTACATGTGATAAATTAAATAATAGCCAATGGCTATTTAATTTATAAGAGACTTCCATTTATGAAAAGGCACGATTATGAAGAAGCTCGAATTTAATAAAGAAATGTTTTATTTAATAAGGCCGTCATCTATTCATGAAGGGTTGCGTTTTCTAGAAGCCGAGTTCATGAGAGTTAGAGGCACGTCTTTCTATTGGAGGCCGACATGATCAACTTGAAGTGATGTGTCTCTCTTCCTCTTGTTTATATACACATTCATCCATTGCATTGTATCATTTCATTCATTTCATTTCATTATCATTCTTTGGAGTTCAAGTGCGAATTATATAGAGGAGAGAGCGATTTCTGTAGAAGAGCAGATTGTTGTTCTTTGAAGGCTTAGTTCTAATCAGCGATTTACATCTGGTTGTATTTGAGGTTGCATCAGTTTGTGGTGGTTCTACTGGCCTTCATATCGGCCTCTTGTAAAGGAGACTATTTGGGTTATCATTCAATATAAATGATATTTTGTTGCTGGGTTTTTCTCCCTCAAGTGGAGGGTTTTCCTAGGGTATCTGCTGTGTTCTTGTGTTGAATTTTGAATTAATATCTGTTTTTATAATCTGATCATAAAAATTAACAAATTGAACACAATTTTTATTTTATTTTACCACTTCAATGGCTCAGGCAGATTGATAGGCATTTCGTTAAATAGTTTACCTTTGCTGTTTTGAATTTTTTCCAATTGATTTTAAAACTAGAACGATTGTTTACATTGCATCCATTATATATCAATTTCATACATGAATCTAACAGTTGTGAACACTACAAAGGATATATGACTTTACGACAACCACAAAGAAATGTGCATTCAGAGATTTCATGAACTTCACCGACTACTTAAAATATATAAATATTAATCAATTCTAGAATCTCTGACCTGTAGACCCCTGGCCCCAAACAGTGACTTCTTATTCCTTTACGCTGTCTCCTAAGCCTTAATTCTGTCTCTTCTTGAAGGACCCACGTGGTTTCTTCCCTTTAGCAGCTTAACACACGTCCCTGCCAAAGCAGTTCTAATGCCACCAAAGCATTCTAATTAAATTTTCCCTTCAACAACGTCTCATTTGCTCTCCACTGCAGTGCCATTCAAATATCCATATATGCAAATCATCACATACTATGCGGTCCCCACAAATAAGCTATTTCTCAAGTAATCGTCCTTTGAAGCTACAAAAAGCATTTCTTCTTCTTTAAGGAATATGAAAAGGCGGTACAAAGAATGAGTCATTATCTCAAATTAATTGGCAAGTATTCATTAACTCTTTTGTCTCGTGATTTCTTCCAGATGGGCCTTAAGTTAGTAGACAACTTCATCAAAGAGTACCCAGATTACAAATTTAACCATTCCTGTCCCTTTAGCTTACACTACAGGCAACAACTTCTTTTATGAGTAATATGACAGCCTCTGAATGACTCAACCAATATTATTATGCTCACACCTAGTCTCACGATATGTTCTTGAACTCCTAGACTTTCTCCTTAATGCTTCCAACAACTCTTGATAAATTAAATTCAGAGCATCCTGTGTAGTCCCCACTCTTCAAAAAAACATGACTGGCTTCATTCCACTACAATGACCATTCTAAGAGCCTGCAATACTTCCTGAAAGCTTTTTAAAAGTCTCTTCCATAATCGCGATGCTCCTCTGTTTGAAGCCTAGACAATTTCAAGACTTACAGCTAATGACAAGTCAGCACAGGTGACCTTTGGTCTTCCTGTTGCCTCTTGAAAACTTCCTGTGAGTTACAAAGGCAAAATAATTAAATGATTTTTAACACGTCTCCTGAAGCATAGACGTTTTCTCTATTTCATGCCATGATGATCCTTCCTTTACCATGAACAACTCAATATTAAATTCGTCAAATTCTTTTAAATCTTGAAGCTGCGATTTCTCATAATAGTGACCTTTTTAGTGTTTGTAATTTGAGTCGGCTCCCCCAAGTATCATTTCAGCTAATGGAATCTGTACTGACGTTTTCTCAACCAAGATTCTTCGAAACTTGTAGCGGTAGAAGCCGTTATTCTGCAATGCTTCATACCACGGGGTTTATGATGGTAGATTCAATGTGCTTCAGAATGTGCTAAGAAGATGGGATTTTGGTCTCCTAATAAGAATTGACCTGCCAGATGTTATGCATATCTTTTCAACTCCATTGCACCGTACACTGAAACATTATTATTCTGGAAGCTCCAATTTTCTGAACTGACAACATCAGACTTATGCGTGAAAATCTGAATGGTTCCACCCGCAGTAGATTTGGGTTTCCATCCAAATCATGAATTGAGGGTTTCTGTCCTCGAGTCTTGAGAAACCAAGTTTCTTCCTAAACCAGATCAAGCCGAAAAACATCCTGCGAAGCTCCAGCAATCTCCTTTTTAACCTTTGCCATGACCCTTCGTTTTCAGCTTGCCTGACTCTTCAGTTTTCTTTTAATTTTCAATTTGCATTTAATAAGCCACTTAAATATAATATTATTCAATTAATAATATTTCCTTTTAAATTAAATTTTGGAGGAAATATTAAATAATTAAAATAATATTATATTTTCTCCACATGATAAACAATGGGACATTACACCCACCGACACCCAAGAACCAGTATTGACCTTGGCACCTAGACTGCCCTCTTCCTTTGAAAGGCTGATCACATGGGGATCCTGAAAGTGTATTCCTCCATCTGTTGAATCATCTTTATTATCCAATTCTGATCCATCCATTCTGTCAGCTATGCCACCTTCTTCTCGCCGGTTGTCCTTTCTTCCACCAACATCCACTTTCCATCCACAAAAACATCCTCCTGCTTTTCGTTTGCATAATTGTCTACTTTTTCCTTTCGCCTTACATTATTCCTGTAGCTCCCATGTTTTAGGATGCTGCCAATTATTTTCAGAACTAGTTATTCGAAGGCTAGTAAATCTATGGCTGTAGAATGGAAAAAGTTTTGAGATTTTGCAGATGAAGACATTAAAGATTTTGTGAGAAACTTGTTGAAGCTTCTTATGAATTTAGAAAAAAAAACTATAATGAAATCTCCTTCATGTTGAGTCTTGCTGCATTAGAAGTCATGTAATCATCTGCAATGAAGAGTGGTATGAAAAGAGTTTGGTTCAATGGAGGTAACAGAGGAGATTAATGTTTCATTTTTTCTTTTTCAAATGCCAGAATATTGAAGATTGTGCTTTTGTGTTTGTTTGAAACACCCCCCTTTAAAACAAAAAATGTTGTGCATCCTTCTTCCACCAAAACCTTCTATAAGACTTGACATCTTCAGCCAACTGCAGTGGAATAACAACCTTCCCAATTTGTAGATCCAACTCATAAAGTGTCACGTGGCCAAACATTGAATCAAGCTTGTCTATGTTTGAAACTTGTACTTCCTTGGCTTTTCACCCCACCGATTGAGCTATGGAATCCTTCATCTCTAAAATGGCTTTCATAGTGACAAAGTTTGTTTTCAAAAATTGCTCCTCTTTCCCAATTGCAAGAAAAACAAATTTCCATTATTGTAAACTGCTTGTGCCTCCATTGACTTGGAGATTCCATCATACTTTATATGGAAAAAAAATTAAAAAAAATCAATCAATGTATGGAAAACTAATTGGAGTGGGAGTATAAATGAATAACTTCATATTTGTTGTGTCTGCATCATTAAATTGAAGTCATGGGCTGACATCCTTGCATGTGTGCATGTTAGCAAGGATGCATATGATTGTTTTACACAACACTAGAACACACTTTTAAAACGGGCTTGTAAAAACTTTATGATGCTTTCTTGGACATTTCTAGAATGTTGTTTTAGTGGCTTTTCAAATGTTTGAAGGTGGTGTTTGATTTCTACTTTTAATTTGTGGCTCTTGAAGCACTTGAGCCAGCCTCCAATTTCACATTCAATTCACAAAGTTTTCTCTAGCTCATGGCAGTGACATTTTGATTTGTTGCTTTTCATATTCAATTCTGGAATTTTGGGAAATTTTAAAGCAGAAAATTTTGGTTGTCTTTTAATTAGGGTTATTTTAAAAGTCTATTAAGGTGCTTTATGTAGTTAGAAATATGTTCATTAGAAGGGGGAAATATTTTACTTGTTAAATATTTCATGCAATAAGTCAGATTTTAAGCTAAATTTCAAATTTCAAAATAAATAGTTTTTTTGCATACCTACAACAATTGTGATGTTCAGAATCCAATGTATCTCTAGTTCACGTTTATGGGTCATGCTGTCATGATTGGACTACTATATACAATGGCTAATATAGCTGCAGCAACATTTGTGATGTCGGCCCTATAAATTGTTGGGGAGAAATAAGGACATTGTCATTTTCATTTCCTTTTCCCTCTATTACTCATTTGTTGCTATTATAAGGCGTAAATCCTAACTGAAAAAAAAATTGATTTCTTTTTAAGTAGGTGTCATTGATAGGGAAAATCCTTTTCACCTGTTGCCTATGTGCCACATACCTGTCTACTGTCACTTGCTTTAATGCCACTTTCATGCATTGATAGGTATATGAAAAGGATGAGCTTCTTCCACATACAAACAGGTATATTGGAAGGGCAATCATATAGAAAGGTTTGGTATATTGATTGGCAGTATATAGAAAGGGGAACCTTTTGGAGTGATAAGGAACCAATCCATTTCCACTTACAACAAAAGCCATATGGTGTTGTGAATGTTATTGTCTTTGAGCATTATTGAAATGTGTAATCTTTGTAATCGTGTCCACATTATATACCAATGGCATGTTATCTTTGCAAATTAATGTTAGCAACTAACAAGAAGCAGAGATAATCTTAGAATTTTGGTGTTAGTACAAGCCTTTGTGTATGCAGTTTTCTAACCAATACAAGATGTGACAAGAAATCAATAGGTTCAAAATTAGCTACAAGATTAGACACTCCATGCCTTATTAGAGAAGAAAGATGTTGTCAGCAATGATATTCCTTCTTCAAGCAACTCAAAAGGCTGGTAAAGAGAAAAGTCCTTGAAGAAAAGTGTTTAGAACCCTCATGTGTCACTGAGTAGTGTTCAAGAGACGAAAGATTTTGATGTTCCTTAAAATGTTCCACCCCAAAATTCTTACCAATTTCTTTTTCTCTCTCCCAAAGTTTAACAGGTGAACATTTTGTCGAACAGTTTACAGATATTTCATTTTGAAGCATAAAATGGTTACAGCTCAAAAAAACTTCACATATAATTTCCATAGTATTGATAGCCCAAAATTACAAACTGATAGAAGTTTGGTTTCAGATAGAAATATTAAATTTCCTTAACACCTATAGCTGATTTAACGAAAACATACAAAAAAATAAATTATTTGCATCATTTGGAAATGAGTAAATATATTTTCTGACCTGTTATATTTTCTCCAGCACTCCCTAAATGGTATGACACTTTCTAAAAATCATTGACTGTATGACAAAGTCCCCAACTATAAGGAAACATAAAAAGAGGTATGGCAGCTTGAATATTGCACAGCAGCTCCAGCCAGTGAAAAATTAATTAAGAAATGTTTGATTAACAGTCTTGAATCCATGTGGCTTTTCTTTTAAATCTTGTATGACACCTTTTTGAATGTATGGTTTCCCAAAGTACATACAGCCTGGTCAGAAAATACATGGCAAGCATTTATATATGGTACGACATCAAAGTTTAAAGCCCGATTCCTCATTCGCTGCCTTAAATAACATTTTCATACAACTTCTTCAAACTGCGAGTACGACTTAGAAATAAAGTGAGTAGTACGGCCGCTAATGGAAGAAATTAATATGGATTTCAAAGAAAATAAACCTCCTCTTTATTATGGTACGGATATTCAAAGCCAACAATTACTAACTCAGAACATTCCAAACGTGGTATGACCCTCTGTCTATAAAGGTACGGCCTGCTGAGCAAGTTATATTACCAAGCAATATAGACCCCTGAAAACTCTGAAATATAAATGCTTTTAAATCTCTGAAAAAAACAAATTAAGCACCATGCACAATCCCTGTCTAGAATGTCAACGACCACCCAGGAAGGATTTTCCACTTTCGAAGATAACATTCTTAATGAAGGATTTCATCTTCACAAAGTCTGCAAAGTAACAGCAAAAACTCTTCTCCCAAAAAATTCATGCATATGGAAAAAATGAGCCCAAAAACACTTTTGTTTATTTTTCCATATCTCCCACGTCAAATCTTGAAATTCCCAATATTTACTTTATTTTAATTCCTTATATCTCCCATTTGGACTCCACATTAAAATAACTTCACTTTTTAATTTTCACTTATGTCTCCCCAAACACCATTTTATAAAGTCCTTTTTATAATATTTTAATAAACGCTAAGTGAAATATTTAATTTAACTTAAGAACATTAGTATTTAAATTAAAATTAAATCCAATCGACTAAACCTAGAGAGGGGACATTACATTCCTTCTTTTAGCAGTCCAACTCAGAAGGCAGGAGAAAAAAGTCATTAAGAAAAATGTTGAGCCTCTTCATGTGCAACAAAACAATATTGGCTCTAATCTAAAAGCGATACTATTGAGGAACAACCTACTAGAAAATTGTGGAGTTGCAATAATGATTTTTATATTTGTGATTTCCCATTGGGGATATTGATAATGAGCACATTGAAACCGCTAGACATGCAGCTCAATGTAGATTATTTAAGGCCGATGGCTCTTGTTGATCGTACTTTTGCACTTGAGTTGTAAGTTGAAAACCTAAAAGGGTGGCTTACAAACTCTCCTATTAAGTTGAAAACCTGAAAGAGTGGCTTAATGGAGATTCTTGATGAAAACCTGCAAGGGCGTCATTGAGTTGTGCATCTCCATACAGGTTCATCCTCTCTTTCTAGGGGGGCCCTTTGCAGTAGCTCTCCACTCTCATCTTACAATGGGGAATGTTCGAATTTAGATTTTGAGTTCTTCGAGCCTGGTACTTGGAGAAACATTAGGATCCAAATTTCAAGTTCTTCAAGCATGGTGCATAGAGTTTATTCATGTTGTCCATGGAGGACTTGTCATTGCAGTATGTTGCTGCAACATCTCAAGAAGCACTTGTACACCTGAGATTGCACACTTCATTGTGGTTTTGGACGATTGTGCAGGGAGTGAGATCATCATATACCTTCATTTTGAGCACAAAATTTCTTGCAATAGGAGTGATTTTTTGTGTCTATATTATGGATGAAAATTGGCTCACATTTTCAGCTTGACAGAAAGTCAAGTCATTTAGTGCATGCTTTATCACACTTTTGGGTTACTCATGGGTGAAATCAACTTGCGTTATGTAGTCTTCAGGTCATATAGTGTAGTTAGCACATTTTTGGACTACTCATGGGCACCGTCAAATTGGGTTCTCCAATTTTCACTCACATAAGTGACCGATAAAGAAGTTTAACAATATTGTGTACCACAAATTTCATCACTCAGAAGCGATGCTGAGATTTCAAGTAGCACAAAAGATGGTGGTGAAAAATTTCATAGCAAACGGGTCTAGTATTCTCTCAAAATGAGATATAGCATTGTGGAAAGTTGATTCAAGTTGAGAAAACAAACTTAGGTGTAATACCAATTCCATATCTTTGTTCTTGAAAATGTATAGAAGATGAAATGTGCTAGACAATTTTCTCTTGGGATTTTCACAATCACAACCAGCACTAAGCCAACTGATTAGTGTTATCTCCAAAATAATAAGCAAACTGAAAAACACTCAACACCAAGAATGTGCCTTAAAACCCGATGTGGGTGAAGGGCTAGCATATGGTGGAGGATAATGCTCAATAACTGAAAGTAATGAGGCGGTGAACCAGCCATGAACAATTTCCACACTTCCACTTATTCAGTGGGGGGAAAAAAGAAACAAAGCAAACTAATTCATCCGCTGCGGCAGGCATCCACTTATGAGTGGGAATTCACCACTTTTCAGTGGGTACAAATGAGAGATTATTAAGTTCTTTTTCCACACTGGCGGTAAACTATCCAGGGGTTACAAATATGAGAAATTAAGCACAAGTAAGTAGTAAGAATGACTGAAACAGTACTACTGTTAACAGTCTTACAATGTAAATAACTACTGCAAATTACAAGTGATTACAATTTACAATAGAATTGAAGCACAAGAAATAGATGATCTCCCACTCTAGAATTCTCTCAATTATTGAAGGAATAAATTAAAATCAAAGACTGAAATAATTCTGATATAAAATCAGCAAATTAAAAGTTTGAACCAATAACATAAGAATCACCAAAAATGCTAAAACTCCATCAAACTTCAAAGTCATACTTCAAAACTGAACTTACAATTCCCATAGGCCAAGGCAACCGGCTCCAAGCTTGAATAAGACTCCAAAACAACCACCATATGTGAAACACGAATCCCAAGACAAGCTGCTAGGAAAAGTACAGCCCTAGGAAAGGTACGTACAACCTTTCTTAAAAATCAGAAACTCCATAATAAAATCTAATCCTTTGCAATTTGAGTCGCCCCTATCACAAAAACATGTAGCATCAATACCATAACTAAATAAAATTCACTCAAGAAGCTGTATGCAAATTCAACTTTCAGCCATGAGTGAACCAACAACATCAAAATCTGATAAACTCCAAAATTCTTCAACTATTAAGCTCAATCTACTAGTCTGGATGAGAAGCAGCCTGGAAAACCAACTAGGTGTTATCTTTCAAACATGAAATTGGATTAGAACTAGGAGGTAAGCATCCCTCGAAGTGAAAAACAAGTTGTCATTCCGACAGCATAACAATAGCATAAACATTGGATGATAAGAGCTGGAGCAAAACTTATCTTTTTATAGAAAAAGAGGTGACTTTTTAAATTCCCAAAACTCCTCCAAGAATGGGACGCCAAAAGTTCCCTTTTTGAAATATTTTATAATTCACAAATATTGAATCCCTCTTAGAATGGCGTCCACTTCAAGGCATAAATAACTTTATTAAATGTTTAATATTTCCCCCTTCATGGCCACCTTTTAAACACAACTTAAAGTTAATGAGCTAGGCCAAGGGGTCAACTTGAAATTAAAACATTAATGCCTTGAAATATATTATTTCACCAAAATGCTTTTTAAAAAGCCAAAAATCAAACCCAAGCAACTGCTCCAACTGAAGATGACTTACTGAAGAGTTGACAACTGATCACTGCCAAAAATAGAATTTACTAAAAATAGTAAATTCCGAGAAATGCAAAAAAACCTCCGAACAAAGAAACCCTGATTTCACCTCAACGAGCCTACGGGCTTCCGGAATAGGCTGAAGAGCTCCTGAGCTAATCACTGACTAGAAGGGGACATTACAGAAGGGAATCACTCTAGCAAAACCTTTTGTAGAATAGTGGAGTTTCTTATCAAGAAAAATAGGTGCTCTAACAAGTTGCCCAATGCACAACACAAATAGTGGGTATGCACTACCCCTATGGATTAAGGGGGGATGTAACAACAATGTACATAATCGTGGGAGTTGTAGGATAATATTTATTATTTTATATCTCCTAGTTATAGTAGAAGCTAAATAGTGATCTAGAAGATGAACTAATTAGTCACTTTCCTATTTTTGAATATGTACATTTGGAATGAACAAAGATAAGATCTCATTGATTTTTTTTTTTGTCCAAATCCTATTCATCTGTCAATAGTTTCTGCATTTCATTCTCAGGCTTGACATTACCTAGGCTTATGCTATTGTACTTGTTGATGGTCGTCTTGGAAGGTGTTGTTCCAAAATTTTACCTATGCAAATGTTGAAAAATTTAAGCCTTCCATGTGTCTATTAAATGGTGTTATACGTTGCCTATGTCATTGAGTCATGTTGTCCAAGTTTTTAAAATATAATTTTAGATTATGGGCAATTCATGTCAAAAGTCTTATGTCAAAATGATTTGATGGTCTAGGTGATTCTAGGTGAGAATTGGCTGCCATAAGTGCAAAATGTTGTAATGAAAAAGGGAAAACATTATTTAGCAAGATTGCAAAGTCCCATTGCCATATGCAGGTTTTTGCAAAATTGTAGAATGACCTTGGATCCCTACTTGGTCTTTCTTCGGTGAAATTGGAGAACTCATCAGCACCCAAACAGTTTTTTAAAATCTACATGTGCACTCTACAACCTTGGGAATATGCACTTCAATGGACTTGTGAAGTTTACTTGCATTTTGACAATCACTACCTAATTGCATGTCGAGCCCAGAAGTTTGATGTAATGCAAAGGGTTGAGAATGTGGACTTCTTCAACACCTATGCAATTGCCAACCAACCTCGAAAGTCCACATTTTCCTACTTAGTGGGTTTTAACTCTTTTGCAAAATAGTTGAGTTGCTTCCAAACCTTGCAACTCTATTGACTATTGCAAAAGGAGGGCCAATAATTGTCACATGGGTGAGAAATATTTTATAAGTTGGCCAATATACTTCATTTGGCAATTGATATTTTGTGTTACTCCTATGCTCAAAACTTCCTCTTGAGCTTGCCACTTTGCCTTGATCTATAGACCTATTCTCCATTGAATTCCCAACACTTAAACATTACACTATAGGAAGTTGTCACTATACACTAGTGATTCTTACAACAACTTGAGATCCATGGAGTTTCTACTTCTCCTTGTAGCAAAGCATCTTCAATTTGGCTCAACACTTGGAA
The DNA here is from genome assembly GCA_007115665.2 of Sequoiadendron giganteum. NCBI lineage: Eukaryota > Viridiplantae > Streptophyta > Pinopsida > Cupressales > Cupressaceae > Sequoiadendron > Sequoiadendron giganteum. Next base: position 201,489,692 of record CM021110.1, on the reverse strand, counting down.
AATCCAAGGGCACTTTCTAGGTATTCTCCAACAAGCAAAACCCTAACTTCCATCTTTCTCTTGATATAAAATTTCACTGCAAAGATTAGGTTATTTTTGGTCTTTTGCAAAAATTTCTATAGAGTATGATGAAACCCTTAGTTTTTCCTTTTTTATTTCATTTAGGGGGAATCCAAACTTTCCCTTCACTTTTGCCAAGATTATTGAATTGTGTGAACCCCAAAAACCCACCCAAGTGTTTCTCCTTGGACTTACAAACCTTTTAGGCTAGTTGAGAAGTCATTGCCTAATTACATGTCAACTTTGATACCTTGCTTTAGTTGATTTCTTGTAAACTTGAGGGGTTTTTTCACACCCTTGCAACTCTTGTCAAGCTGCAGTTTGAACCCAAAACCCTAGATTGCACATTTTTTTCTAGAGACTAGACATTCATACTTATGCTCTTGTAGTCATTGTCAAATTGCTCCCAAGTCCCATAACTCTACAATATACAAAGAACTTGGGTTTGTAAACCTCCCATGCACTTACACAAACAACTATCCAACTACGTGCAAACCCCAAAATCTTGCCTAACTGCAATCTAAGGTTTTCCTTGCTGCGTAACTGTTAGAGTTTCTTAGATCAGATTAATTAATGAAAGCACTTAATAGAATTGCAACACATAAGACAATGAACACACAAGGATACCCTGGGAAAACCCTCCTCTTGAGGGAGAAAAACCCAGCAATTGAATCTCTTATATATAGTAGAACAATGGCAGAAATCTGCTTACAATTCAGGCCCAACAATGGCCAGCAATGGATACAACAAAGTCGCACCTTTCCTAGATGCACTAGATACAAATGAATATCTTCTTCCTTGAAATCGGACTGCTGCTATAAGGTGCGAATTCTGCTCTTAAGGAAATGCGAACTTGCTTGAATAATCGAATGTATTACAATGACAAATATGACCTTGTATTTATACAAGTGAGGCGCCTCTTCAAGATAGGTCGGCCCACATAAAAGAAACATAATAAATGATAAACATAATAAGGTCGGCCCAAGTAATAACCAAGGCATGCGAACTACATAGGGTCGGCCTTCTTCATTTATTAAATATTGTTTGTCATAAATTAAATAGCCGAATGGCTACACATTTAATTTATGCTAACTTCTTGGAATTCGTGCAAGGGAAGTACACCCTGTAGCTGCTATAACATCAACACTCCCTCTGAGCTAGGGATGAACTTCCACCTGCACAAGACACATCATATCAGAATGAAAACAAAATAGAATATCACCTCAATGTGATATTAACCATTATGGCTACCTTCATAGATGGTATAAACAATTGCTCATCACTTAATGTGATGTTGTCACCTCAATGTGACTTTCACCATGGCTCTCCCAAAGGGTGATACACAAGCACAAATAAATCATCACGGATTCCCTCACGTGATGCTGTCATGGAGTCACACACATGACATCCACCATGGCTCTCTCAGAGGGTGGAAACAAGGGCTTTCACCTCAAATCTCTCTCAATAGAGAATTGCATTATCAAGGGCTTCCACCTCAACTCTCTCTCAATAGAGAATTGCATTATCAAGGACTCTCTCTCAATAGAGAATTGCATTATCAAGGGCTTGCACCTCAACTCTCTCTCAATAGAAAATTGCATTATCAATTAAGGATCACTGATACTGAGACTCTTTCTCAGTTAAGGCTGCATTCTCCACCATACCAAGCTTCTCTCGGAAGTACACAAACTTAATCCTGGCGAGAGGCTTGGTGAGAATGTTTGCCGTTTGCTCTTAAGTGCTGATATACCTCAACTGTATAGCTTTCCTTTGTACCATATCTCTAATATAGTGGTACTTGATCTCAACATGTTTTGTTCTGTCATGAAACATGGGATTGACAGAAAGCTTTACACAGCTTTGATTATCACAGTGTATAATGGTAGGCTCCATTGATTGTCCAAACAATCCTGCAAGGAGCTTACGAAACCACACTGCCTCACGAGCTGCTACACATGCTGCTATGTACTCTGCCTCGGTTGTACTCAAGGCCACTGAAGACTATTTCCTGCTACACCGAGAAATCATAGCAGTCCCCAAACTGAAGCAACAACCAGAGGTACTCTTCCGATCTGAGGCACATCTTGCCCAATCAGAATCAGTAAAACCATGCAACTCTAAATCCACACCTGAAGAATATCTCAACCCATATCCAATTGTGCCACATAAATATCTCAGGATATGTTTAGCTGCTACAACATGTATTTGCCTTGGTTCACACATAAACTGGCTAAGTGCACTCACTGCATAGCAGATGTCAGGTCTAGTGTTAACTAGATACATCAATGAACCAATCAATTGTCTATACATCGTAGAATCCACTGGTTCTGAACTAGCTGCAGCCTCTTTCAACTTATCTAGATTAGACTCCATGGGTGTAGACATAGGTTTGCAGTCAATCATACCAAACCTTTTGAGAATGTCAACAGTATACTTGCCTTGACTTAGAATCATCTCATCTGACTTTTGCCAAACTTCTAAGCCAAGAAAGTAATGCATGAGACCTAGATTCTTCATCTCAAACTCTGAAGCTAATTCCTTCTTGCATTTTAGAATTAGATGTTCTTCACTAGTGATAATCAGATCATCAACATATAAAACCAGAATCAAAGCTTCACCCTTTACTACCTTGAAGTAGAGGTTAGAATCTGCATCATTCTTTGAGAATCCCAGGCTTGATAGATACTGATCAATCCTTTCGTACCAAGCACAAGGAGCTTGCTTAAGACCATACAAGGCCTTCTTCAGCTTACAAACATGAGACTCCTTCCCATGTACCTCAAATCCTTCAGGTTGCTCAATGTAAACCTCTTCTTCTATTACACCATTTAGAAAAGCTGTCTTTACATCCATTTGGTGAATCTTCCATCCTCTAGATGCAGCAATAGCAATGATGGTTCTGATAGATGTATATCGAGCCACATGAGGAAAAGTTTCTTCATAGTCAACTCCCTCTTTCTGTGAAAACCCTCTAGCCACAAATCTTGCCTTGTGCTTCTCAATGCTCCCATCAGCTGCATGCTTGATCTTGAAGAGCCATTTAGAAGACACCACAGATTTGCCTTTGGGTCTAGGAACTATATCCCAAACATCGTTCTTGAGTATGGATTGATATTTCTCAGACATGGCATCTTTCCATACTTGTTGACTAGAAGCTTCTTCGACACTTGAAGGCTCCGACTCAATAATCTGACTCATCAAGGGGACATAACTAGAGAACTTGTGAGGTCTCTTGCTTTCTCTGAAAGCTCCTCTTGGAGCTGCAAAACTTTCTGCTTCCTGCATTGTCCTACGAGCCCAAAGAGGTCTTTTCTTTCCAATCATAATAGAGGTCCATCAGTAGGATCCAAGGGTTCAACTGGATCAACATCTTCTTTAGCTTCTGGAGCCTCCTTCAGGTTCTCTGGAATATGGTCAACTTCCATATCTTGAGGAGGTTCTTCTTCATCAATCTCCGTAGGAGTGCCTTTGGACCTTCTGAAAGCAATATCTTCCTCAAATGTAACATCTCTACTAATCTCAATAGATTTCTGTCCTGGTATGAATATCCTGTAAGCTTTTGATGTCTCACTGTATCCTACAAGAATTCCTTTCTTCCCAGAAGGTTCTAGCTTTGTTCTCTTTTCCTTTGGAATATGAATATAGACTGGACAGCCAAAGATCCTCAAATGACTAACTTCAGGTTTCACCCCTGAGAATGCTTCTTCAGGAGTTTTATTCTCCAAAATCCTGTGGGGACTCCTGTTCTGAACATAGACGGCTGTCCTCGATGCCTCAGCCCAAAGAGAGATTTGCAGGTCTTGATCATGGATCATAGCTTTCACTGCTTCCACAATAGACCTATTCTTTCTTTCAGCAATACCATTTTGTTGTGGATTATAGGGAACACTGAACTCCCTCTTAATCCCTGCTTCAATACAAAAATCTCGAAAGGTGCCAAAAGTGTATTCTCCACCATTATCGGATCTCAATACCTTGATCCTTTTCCCAGACAGGTTTTCAACCTGTGCCTTGAATTCTCTGAATCTTTCTAATACTTCTTCAGATTCTTTAGATCTCAAGAAATAAATCCAAGTCTTTCTAGAGTGATCATCAATAAAAATAATATAATACAAGAAACCACTAGATGATGCAATAGACATTGGACCACACAAATCAGAATGAATGAGATCAAGAATACATTTAGATCTACTTTCACTAGAATGAAACGTACCTTTAGTGTTCTTGCCTAGGGCGCATCCCTTGCATGTACCTTCGTGTTCTTGATTGAATTTTGGAAGACTAGTGACCATCTTCTCCATGATAGGTAGAGCACGAAAGTGAATGTGAGCCAATCTTCGATGCCAAAGATCGCACATGCTGGAGCTGTCATGCACAAGCGCTTGAAGAGGACGAGTGCATAGCCTGTAAAGACATTCATGTCTAACTCCAATCACTTGAGCAGTTTTGAAACTGGAGTTCTTTGCCCATATAAGAACTTTGCCTTTAGAGAAGGCAACTTGATAACCCTTGTCTTCCAATGCTGAAATTGAGACAAGGTTCCTCTTTATCCCTGGAACGAATAGTACATCATTCAACTCTAATGAAATCTTGGAATCCAAGTGAAGAGTGGAGTTTCCAATTCCTTTCACAGAATATCTAGCATTGTCTCCAATAACGACTTGATCACTAGAGTTGCTCTCCACTAAGTTTGAAAGGTGACCCCTGAAACCGGTGATGTGCCTAGAAGCACCACTATCAATCAGCCAAGTGTTGGCGTTGGTAGAAACATTGCTTGACAAGGATGAATAGAACAGATAATCACTGGAGTCCTTCTGTGGAGCGACTTCTTCAACATCTGTAGTGGCAACTTGATGCTTAGGTCTTTGAGGACAATCCTTCGCAAAATGACCATACTTATCACAATGAAAACATTGAATTTTGGACATGTCTCGTTTTCTTTGAAAGTAGGAGCACCATCATTTCCGTTTTCTCAATTCCTCTTGAAGGACCCTTTCTTGAAGCCTTTTCCTTTCTTTGACGAATGAGAAGCAAGAACTTGTAATTCTTCATTCTTTGAACTTTGACCAATGCCCCTAGCCGTTAGTCTTGACTCCTCTTGGATACAGTCAATTCTTAATCGATCAAACTTGGGAAGTTTAGATCTTGCACTGATTCCTTGAATGAACGCCTCCCATGAAAGCGGAAGACCATTGAGAGCAAGCATAGTTAGGTCTTTGTCGTCAATCATGTGACCAATTGTGGAGAGCTGATCTCTTATCTCTGAAATCCTCATGAAGTATGTAATGACAGATTCTCCTTTTGCCATTTTCACATGATGAAGTTGTTGCTTCAGTGCGAGAGCTCGACTAGTGTTGTTGATTTCATACATCTCTTCCAAGGTTGTAAACATTTCTCTTGCCGTATCCAATTTGAAGACGATCGGTACAAAATGATCCTTGATGGAATCAACCAACACTTTCTTTGCCCTAGTGTCTTTCTTCCTACACTGCAATTTCTCTTCTTCCTCCTCAGGTTCAGGAACTTTTGATTTCACAAACTTAGCCAAATCATTCTCTTCCAAAGTGAGCATGATCCTGAACCTCCATGATGTGTAGTTCGAGATTCCTTCGAGTCTATCCTCGATTTTCAGACCGTTCACCATCTTGAGAAATTTAGAAGATGGACTGAAAAAGAATGAGAGTTGCAAACTAAAAAATCTGATCATGATCTTTTTCACACCCGCTCTGATACCATGTTAGAGTTTCTTAGATCAGATTAATTAATGAAAGCACTTAATAAAATTGCAACACATAAGACAATGAACACACAAGGATACCCTAGGAAAACCCTCCTTTTGAGGGAGAAAAACCCAGCAATTGAATCTCTTATATACGGTAGAACAATGGCAGAAATCTGCTTACAATTCAGGCCCAACAATGGCCAGCAATGGATACAACAAAGTCGCACCTTTCCTAGATGCACTAGATACAAATGAATATCTTCTTCCTTGAAATCGGACTGCTGCTATAAGGTGCGAATTCTGCTCTTAAGGAAATGCGAACTTGCTTGAATAATCGAATGTATTACAATGACAAATATGACCTTGTATTTATACAAGTGAGGCGCCTTTTCAAGATAGGTCGGCCCACATAAAAGAAACATAATAAATGATAAACATAATAAGGTCGGCCCAAGTAATAACCAAGGCATGCGAACTATATAGGGTTGGCCTTCATTTATTAAATATTGTTTGTCATAAATTAAATAGCCGAATGGCTACACATTTAATTTATGCTAACTTCTTGGAATTCGTGCAAGGGAAGTACACCCTGTAGCTGCTATAACATCAACAGTAACAACTAAACCAAAATCTCACCATTGATTTTTCATATTTCTTGAGCATTTATAACCTTCCAATGCTATTGTGAAGACCAAAAGAAAGCTCCTAACATCTATTGAGACTCACTTCATGTCATCATCTAAGGCATAGAAGATGAAATAGGAATTCAAGGGGGTTACATCCGATTTCAAAATAAAATATGAGCTTGTATAATTTCAAATACAGACTTGGGGCATGCAAACATAAATGAATTTCTCAAGAAAATGAATAATGAAGATAATATAATCCGCAAGACTAGATGCATCGTTGCTAGATGCGTCATTTAGGTTGTTGCTTTTCCTAACTTAGTGTAGTCCCTAGAGCTAGTGATAACTTGTGCACAACATTACAACTCTGAGACAAGGGAAAATTTGAATTTGTCAAATGAATTAGTATTGCAAATCATGCTTCAATACATAGACAACATGCCAGGGATACCAGATCATGAAGCCTATGCTGCAATAACAATTGAGTCATCAAGTGAATACTTTGAGAAATATCTTGATAAATTCATGGGAAATCTAAACAAACATTGGTTGAAAAGTCAAGGGTATTCGTCACAAGAATCCCCAAGATACTGCATAGAACTGATTTCAAAGGAAATGTGTGAAAGTATCATTTTATTGAACAGAATTCTTGGGAATCTAACAACAAAAAACTTTCGTCCATTGACATTTTTCTTCATAGAAATCATCTTACTGAATGAGTAGTGTGGTGATTGAGATACCCCACTTAGCAATCATTTGAACAATCAACTCTATGGAGTCATACAATCAAATTACTTTTACATGCCTTCATATCTTGTATACCCCCTTGCCAAGAGGACAATTTCATCGGAATTGTTGTGTAATGGGCCCTACCAAATAAAATGTTTATGAACATTACCTTGACCAGAATTGAAAGAAAGTCAAAAAAATGATTTAGGAGGGCGAATGATGCTTTCATCTTCTACATGATAAGAATGCTTGAGAATGACTTGAACAAATGAATGATAGTGGAGGCAATGGCAGCCATGGCCTAATAGGAAGCTTGGTTTATCCAATTTCCAACATTCACATATATTAGGGTGGGAGGATACATTGGTGCCACTTATAGACTTTATAAATATAAAAGTGATAAGTTGGTCTTGCTAGAGCTATGCAAGCAACTTTGTGGCGTTCATAAAGTTCTCTCAAGAAAGCATAGGCAAGGGATCTAAGCCCCTCTTTGATTGGCAACTATACATGCACAACTTTGGCTAATGCTACACTTGCAAAGATAGAAACATCAGTGGTGGCAATGCACCCCTTTTAGAGCATAATAGAACTTGAACCTAGAGGATTTATGGAGAAAACAATGGGGACAACATGCATGCATGCCAATTATGGAAGTTCTCTAGGTTGATAATGATGAATATGTTGTTTGTCAAAATAAATACTCTGGACACAACGCCTTTCAAATCTAGGTCTTCAAGATAAGGAAATCCCTAAGGAGGTGTTTGATGATGGAGAAATGCTCAATTTGATATATGATGAACACAAGTCTATTGCTGAATTACTATTTAGGATAGAAGCAATCATATCATTGTGAAGAGTTTAGCTTGGCTGGAGAAGAAATTCAAAGAACCGAAGGGAAAGAAAGGAGAAATCCCAAAAAAGACAAAACAAGCTAAGGAATCACTTAAGGGAAATAAAAGAACTTCTCATATTGTCCCTTTTGTGCAAGTTGCTCCCAACAAAATATTAACGTTGAATCTTCATAACAATAATTTGTAGAGGACATTGAAACATTGATGAGGAAAACCCCGAGTTCAAGTTCATCTTTGTAAGGAAAATGTAAGATGTAGAAGATGTTTAGTGTCCCTGTTCCTCCATGGCCACTCAATCTTCTCCTCATAGATCTCCTTAGAAATTTGTGCCTTCTGCACCTCCACTAGAGGATTCCCCCCTAGAAGTCTCCTTCCCCACAAAAACAACCATCTCCTTTAAAGTGACATCCTCAACAAGAATCCCCTTCTTGACAAAAGTCTCCCCTTATTCAAAAGGATCCTTCTCCCCAAAAGTCTGCTTCTCCCCTTCCTCCATAGAAATCTCCATCTCATGAGAACTTGCCTCCTTCGGTTTCCTCTTGCTCACCTCCATAAGAGAAACCTCTAGAATAGAGTTCCAAAGATGCTCAAATTGAAGTTGAAATTATAGTATAGATGGATTCTTCAAGTGTGCCAACTTGGCTAGATCAAATAGTTAGGAAAAGGAACAAAGTCACTGAGCTAATAGCTAAAGATTTCTTAGCAATGGTATCATTGCTCGCTCAAGCATTGCAACCTTAAAGGCAAAGATAATCTCATCTATCACCACATATTAACATGCTATCTAGTTTGTAGAGTTTGCAACCCTAATTGGTGACAAAGGCAAGAGACAAATGTAGGTTTTTGATTATCAAATTTCCTTGGTTGAGTTTGGCAAGCAAATGAGGAAATGTGACAAGGAAAGTACGAGGATTTCTATGTGCTCAATATTTAAGAGAATGGACAAAGTTCATGAAACAAAAGGCACGATTGAAGGAGAAAGTGGAGCAGCTCACTTCTTATGTCCAATACCTTGTTGGCCCATTTCCATCCTAATCAATGCTAGTACCATCTATCACAATTGTAGATTAAGAGACCAACTACAGGATGTTAGTTTTATGATCAGAAATGAATTTAAACAGAAATACAATAATAATGAACAATAGACACAAGAAATACCCTGGAAAACCCTCCTTCTTGAGGGAGAAAAACCCAGCCACAAATATATCACTTATATACTGGAAGAAGCAGAAATCTGCTTTACAACTTGGCTAATCACAAGACCAATCTGATGTAATAATGAAGGCACCTCTCCTAAGTGCGATTATACACAAAAAATGATATCTCCTCAATTACAATCTGCTTGATGGATAAAAACTCGATCTGCTGCAAGATAGAGATCTCCTTCTAATGGTGTGACTTTTTCTTCAATAATAATCAAATTGCAAATGAAGAGGGAGACACCTTGTTTATATACAATTTGAAGTGACCTTTCATGAAAGGTCGGCCTCATTCAAGGTGAGACGTCTTTTCACAAAATGGTGCGACTTTCTCATTAAGTCGGCTTTTGAAAATATAGATTATTATTATAAAATGAAGCGCCTCTTCATTTAAGTCGATCTCAAATAAATAAGTAGCTGCGCTTTATTTATTTGATCGATATTTATTATTCAATGCTCAAAGTCGGGTGAAGGATAAACCCGTAGCTATAACATCAATACTCCCTCTTAGCTAGGGAGGTATCCTTCTAGATAGCCAAGTCATGGAGTCTCTCAACATGACACCCATAATGGCTACACCCATTTGTGGAAAAGAGTTCATCACGGAGTATCTCAACGTGATATCATCAAGGAGTCACTCAACATGATGTCCATCATGGCTACTCCCATGTATGGAAAAGAACATGTGCACAAGTGCCCATCATGGAGTCACTCAACATGATGTCATCATGGAGTCTCTCAACATGATGGCTACTCCCATGTGTGGAAAAAACACAAGTAGAAAGGAATCATCACAGAGTCTCTCAACGTGATGTTGTCATGGAGTCTCTCAACATGACATCCACCATGGCTACTCCCATCGGGTGGAAAGAACCACATCTCCGTAACACAGATGGACAAGGGCTTTCACCTCATATTTTTCTGTCTTAGAGAAATCTGCATTATAGAAAATAACAAAGATCACTGATGTTGAGTCTCCCTCTCAGCAAGGGCTTTATTCTCCACAACTCTAAGCTTGTCTCTAAAGCATACAAACTTCACTTTGGAGAGAGGCTTGGTGAGAATATCAATTGTTTGATCATTAGTGCAAATATACCTGAGTTGAATAGCTTTCCTCAGCACCATATCTTTGATGTAATGATATTTGATTTCCACATGTTTAGTCTTGTCATGAAACATTGGATTGACAGATAGCTTCACACAACTTTGATTGTCACAATGAATCACAATCAGCTCCAATGTTTGCCCAAACAAACTTGCAAGGAGTTTTTGAAGCAACACTACTTCTCGAGCTGCTACACATGCTGCAATATATTCGGCCTTTGCAGTGCTTAGTGTTGATGTTATGCAGCGGCGGTCATATCTTCTAGCCGACCACAATTAAATGAATAAATTAAATAATAGCCATCGACTATTTAATTTATTATTGCGATTTATTCAAAAGGCACAATTTTTATTAATAAAATAATTAATAAATGATTTATTCATGGGGCCGACTTTCTTGAAGAGGTGCGAATTCTTGAGGCACGTCTTTTCTGGATGAGGTCGACTACACTTGTGAAAAGGTGCAAACCATTGAGCATTCATGTATATATACATGTTCACCCTCATTCATTTTAATGATCAAGTTCATTAAGAAGAATTCGCATTACTAGAAGAGTTCACACCTCTAGCAGCAGATTATTTACCTGTTGTAGCAGAGATTATTTACCTGTAGCAGCAGATCTTCATTCTGGAGCAGCAGGTCGAGCTAAAGGAGAATCATATTATCTGTATCTCTGCATCTAGAGAGGTGTTATTCTTTGTATCAAATAGGCATTGTGTTGTGCTTGAGTTGTAAGCAGATTTCTGTTCTTATTCAAATCAATATCTAAGAGATATATTGGCTGGGATTTTCTCCCTTAGGTTGGAGGGTTTTCCCAGGGTATCTTGTTGTGTTATTTGTCTTATGTGCTGTAATTTTTGATTACTTTCAGTTTGATTTATTTGATCATGAAAAACTAACATGGTATCAGAGCGGGTTTGAAGAAGACCTTGATCAGATTTATCTTGCAGCAATATTCTTTATTCTTCTTCACCTTCTTGATCTCTTCAATCACTTCGTCAAGATGGTGAATGGTCTCAAGATTGAGGACAGACTTGAGGGAGCATCAAATTTCACATCATGGAGATTCATAATTATGCTCACCTTGGAGGAAAGTGAGTTGGCGGAGTTTGTGGAGAGCACAACTCCCGAGCCTACGGATGAGGAAGAAAAGGTTCAATGGAAGAAGAAAGATATCAAGCCTAAGAAGATGTTAGTTGATTCAGTGAAGGATCATATTGTTCCAATCATCTCTAAGTTGAAGTTAGCAAGAGAAATGCTTAAGACTTTGGAGTAGATTTATGAGATCAACAACACAAGCCGTGCACTTGCATTAAAACAACAACTTTATCATGTCAAGATGATGAAAGGAGAAATTGTCATCGCTTACTTCATGAGGATCTCCAAGTTGAGAGATCAACTCTCTACTATTGGTCATTTTGTTGACAGCAAGGATTTGACCATGTTGGCCCTCAATGGTCTTCCTTCATCTTGGAAGGCATACATTCAAGGTATAACTGCAAGATCAAAACTCCCTAAGTTTGATTGTTTGAGGGCAGACTGTATTCAAGAGGAGTCTAGGTTGGCTGCAAGAGGTATTGGTCGAAGCTCTACAAATGAAGACATTCATGTTCTTTCTGCTCAATCCTCAAAGAAGGAAAAGGAGGAAAGAAAAGATACTTCAAGAGGAACAAAGATAAGGGGTCAGATGGTGCTCCTACATTCAAGAAGAAGTGGGACCTCTCTCGTGTTCAATGTTTTAGATGTGACAAGTTTGGTCACTATGCTAAGGATTGCCCAACCAGGCCTAATCAACATGCTTCATTTGCGGATGTGGATAAGATCTCTCCTCAAAATGATTCTAGGGAATTTCTATTCTAAGTCATGGGCCCGTGTTCAAGCCATGAAGGTTATAGACTAATCTGAGTGCAAGAGCAGCGTATCTTACTATGTCCACCCATCAAAATATTTAAAGAGATAAGTATTCTTTGTTTTGTTTGTAATCACCCTTCTAGGCTAAAATTCAGTTTGCTGAGTTGTGCAAATCTGAGATTATTTGCTTGGATTATGTGTGACCAGTAAATAGTGATCACTAGGATAAGATTCTTTAGAATTAAGAATTATTCATTACAAGTTGTTTCATGCTAATTTCTGAGTGTGACTTTGAAATAAAATTACGATTATGATTGAATTTTCTATATGCATGATCTATGATTCTTTGTGGATTGTATTTTGTTATGCTGAGCTTAGCTCTTTGGAGAAAATGGAAGGAAGACATGTCAGAATCAACAAAGATGAATGATGAATTAATTATCTGGGATTACTCGGGAGATCCCGATTTCAATGAGATAAGTATTGCATGGTTGAATAATGTTCATGAATTGTTATGTAGTTAGTAATTCATGCTATAACATTGAGATAGTCAATCATGTATGCTCCTAGCAATGGTACTTCTGTTTGAGATAGTTGAGTTCCATGAACTATTAGTAATCTCTTCTTAATGCTTTCAGGACGGATCAAGAAGCATAAGAGATTGCTTTCAAGAAGAGCTTGATGCATCCTATAGGTTGAAGAATGGAGACACTGCTTGCAGCTATGAGACTGAGTGACTGGCTGAAGACATCTCTTCGAAGAGGAAGAATTAACCTTCAGAGGGAGTTCGATGACTCGCTGAGAATAAGTAAGGGTTGCAGTGTTGCAAGGCCAGATGCTAAGTACCTCTTTAGTAGTTGAGATCAAAATTGCTTAAGTCAGTCAACTTGGATTTAACATTGGTAGCTCCGCAAACCTATTCATAATAGAGTGATCTGGGATGAGGTCAAAGAGGACAACCTTGAATCTCTACAGAGGTGTGCATTGGAAACCATTTCTCTAAGGTAAAGCGTTGCAGGCAATCTTGGACAGTGAGGTCAGGAGGTTGATGCAAGTGCTTGAAGATTCAGAGGGAACCTACTGAACCTAAAGAAGATGGTTGTATTGTTGATATGAAGAGTACCTCTGGATGTTGTGTCAGTTTGAGGTCTGCGATGATATCCTGGTGTAGCAGGAAGCAGTCGTCTATGGCACTGAGTACAACAAAGCCCGAGTACATTACTACTTGTGTGGTAGCTCGAGAAGCAGTGTGGCTTCGGAAGCTCCTTGCAGGATTGTTTGTAAAATCATTGGAGCCGACTGTCATCCATTGGGATAATCAAAGCTTTGAGAAGCCTTCTGTCATTCCAATGTTTCATGACAGAACTAAGAATACCACTATATCCTGAGATATGGTATTGAGGAAAGCAATTCAATTGAGGTATATAAACACTGATGAGCAGATGACAAACATCCTCACTAAGCATCTCTTCAGGTAAAGTTTGTGTACCTTCAAGACAAGCTTGGTATGGTGGAGAATCAAGCCCTAGCTGAGAAAGAGTCTCAGTATCAGTGATCCTCTCTAATGCATTTCTCTTTTGAGAGAGATTTGAAGTGCAAGCCCTTGTTAATGCATTTCTCTTTGAGATTTGAGGTGAAAGCCCTTGTTTCCACCCTTTGGGAGAGCCATGGTGGATGTCATAGTTTGCAAACTCGGACTCGCCGCGGACTTGGCAGCCCAAAAATATGATTTGGACTCAGGACTCGAGACGAACTCGGGAAAAGACTTGGCAAAAAAAAAAAAAACCGTAGTTTTACAAAAAAACAAGAACAAATTAATTTATTTAGAGAACAAAAGAGCTTAATTTGATTATCAAACACTCATATTTCAAAGATTACACATGTCATATGATCATCAAACACTCAATAATTGAAATTTAATCATTCATAGTCATCAAATACTCATAGTTTCAATGTATAACTGTTAATGTAATTATCCAGCCACGTGATGAATACTCTAGGCACAATTTTCTTTGTAAGATAAATTTAAATATAGCATAAGCTATTTAAATTTATTCATAATCGATTTGCTTGAAAAAGCGATTTAATAAATGGCTAAATTATTTAATGTTAAAAGACACAAATTAAATATTATTTATAGCCGACCTTGTGTTGGAATTTGCGCCTCTCCAAGAGACGTCTTTTCTTCAAGGCTTACCTCTCTTCATGAAAAGGTGCGATTCTCTTCAAAGGGATATATATATGAGATACTTCATTGTGTTCAACAATCAAGTCAAGCAATTCGATTCAAGGTGAAGAAGTTCATTCAAAGGAAAAGAGGAGAAGTACGATCTGAACAGCAGATTGATTCTTTGTGCAGCAGATCGATTTATATCTTTGCATCTAGGAGAGGTGCTATTCATTGTATAAGATAGGCATTGTTTTATTGATCAGATATGGACATAATAAGTATGAAGTTGATGCCAAATCAATATTGGAAAATATTGAACAGCAAGTCTGAATCTTTCCTTAATGGTATTTGATCTACAAGAGCAGAACATTAATGATTTCGATGTCTCCAATTGTGGATCGGATCTGTATTAAATACATAAGGATGAGACATGTCCTATGAGCGGACATGTCTCCACAAAGTGGAGGCATGTCCGTTCATGAGGTGTCTCATGAATCGTGCCTATTCATCTTAACTAAACCCAATCTCTAATCGGGGTTTGTTACATAATAAACATAAATGCTGGCCAAGTTTGATTTGTATTTATCTTGCACAAATAAATGATATCCAATCTGGAAATGATCACCGATAATGATGCTCGATCGGGATCCTATATGAAACATGAAATGCCAATAATCTGCAAGCAATAAACTCTAAATGCAGATCGATAATATACTTGGAATATATAGTCACACACAAGTGTTCATTATTAGAAAGATTGTCACCTTTCAATAATGTACACAGGGGGAGCGGGCCCATAAGGTCATGGAGTCACACACATGACAAAAGAGTTTACACATTAAACATCTTTAAATATATTAGTACAACTTCTAAACAATTTTGAATTTCAAACATAATATCAAATTACATTTCAACCATACCAAGTTTCTTCCTGTAGTGTTCTACCTTGATCTTGTAGACACATAAAAATGACCAAGGCCTGCAAGCAACATTTTACCACCTTTCGTCCTAACATGATAATGACATTGTTATTATGTTTCTAACCCACATTCAACTATTAATTAAATAATTTATAATTATTTAATTAATTCATGATCCTTCATTCTTCATGATTTATTTTATTTATTTAATGTGTCACTAATTATCAAAGTCTTCTTACAATTAAATAAAGTCTCATTTATTTAATTAATCCTTTTCATTAATGTCCTCTTGATTATTAAATAAATATATTTTAATATATTTCTTTAATATGTCACTAATTCCTAAATCCTCTTGTAATTAAATAGATTCATTAATTTATTTAATTAATTAACTGTCTCTTCTAAATTAAATAATAATTATTAATTATTTAATTGCCTTATGTGACATTTCCCTCTTTTTAAATAAAATTTGATTTGTATTTATCTTGCACAAATAAATGATATCCAATTTGGAAATGATCACCGATAATGATGCTCGATCGAGATCCTATATGAAACATGAAATGTCAATAATTTGCAAGCAATAAACTCTAAATGCAGATCGATAATATACTTGGAATATATAGTCACATACAAGTGTTATTATTAGAAAGATCGTCACCTTTCAATAATGTACACAGGGGGAGTGGGCCCATAAGGTCATGGAGTCACACACATGACAAAAGAGTTCACACATTAAACATCTTTAAATATATTAGTACAACTTCTAAACAATTTTGAATTTCAAACATAATATCAAATTACATTTCAACCATACCAAGCTTCTTCCTGAAGTGTTCTACCTTGATCCAGGAGAGAGGTTTGGTGAGAATGTCTACTGTTTGATCATTTGTACTAATATACTCCAACTGGATCACATTCCTTTCTACCATGTCTCTTACATAATGGTAGGGGATTTCAATGTGCTTAGATTTATCATGGAATACTGGATTTACAGAGAGTTTGATGCAACTCTTATTATCACAATGAATGATAGAAGGATTTAAGGACTCACCAAAGAGTCCCACAAGCAATTTCCTGAGCCATACTACTTCTCTTGCCCCCATAGAGGCTGCAATGTATTCAGCTTCTGTTGAGTTTTGAGCTACTGAAGATTGTTTTTTGCAGATCCAAGAGATCATAGCCGATCCCAAACTAAAGCAACATCCTAATGTGCTTTTCCGATTGGTTACACTTCTAGCCCAATCTGAATCAAAGTATCCATGTAGATCTAGTTGATTATTTTTGTAAAGAAGGCCATATCCAATAGTGCCTTGAAGATATCTCAATATATGTTTCACAGCCATAAGGTGAATTTCCTTTGGCTCACACATGAATTGGCTTGGAGCATTCACTTGGACCTTCCATTTGCTGCTAGAGTGCTCTATCAATTGAGCTGCTGACCCCTTGTGGCCAACCCATCGTCAGTCCGGGTGTGGCTTATTTCCAACACCCCCCCTTAAGCCACACTGTGGGTGCTTGGGGCTCTTTTAAAGTTAGATCCTTCTTTCCTTGAGCAATGAGGTGATCTAACCTTGTTACTAGTAGATCATGAACATATAAAATAATTATTAACATCTCACCTTTAATTACCTTAAGGTAAAGATTTGGGTCGGCATCATTCTTGGAAAATCCTAGTCCCAAGAGGTAGTTGTCTGTTTTACTTAGTGCCACAAAAGATTGCTTACTGCTATACCAGGATATCATTGCAGACCTCAACCTGAACCAACACCTAGAGGTACTCTTTCGATCATCTTCTTTAGGTTCAGTAAGCTCCCTCTAAATCTTCAAGCACTTGCATCAACCTCCTGAGTTTAACGTCCAAGATTGCCTGCACCACTTGCTTTAGAGAAATGGATTTAAGTGCACACCTCTGTAGAGATTTAGGGTTGTCCCTTGTAACCTCATTCCAGATCCCTCTATTATAAATAGGTTTGTGGAGCTACCAATGTTAGATCCAGGTTGACTGACTAGAGCAATTCTGATCTCAACTGCTGAAGAGGTACTTCAAGGACTTAACATCAACATTGCAACCCTTACTAAAACATAGAACTCCCTCTGAAGGTTAAATCTCCCTCTTCGAGGAGATGTCTTCAGCCATTCATTCAGTCTCATGGCTGCAAGCTGTGTCTCCATTCTCTTCTTCTCTGAAAAGTAATTTCTTGGTCCATCCTAATGCACATTAAGAAGAGATTACTTAATAGTTCATATGACTCAACTATTTCGAAGAGAAATACCAATGTTAGAAACGTACATGATTTAACTAACCAAGGTCAGATTTGCACAACTTAGCAACCTGAATTTTAGCCTAGAAGGTGATTTCAAAAACAAAAAATACTTATCTCTTTAAATATTCTGATGGTACACCATATAGCTGGATCTGTGGTTGTGTCTCATCTTTGCCACCTTTAGTGTTGCCATCCTTGATTTGCACAACCAAAATTGATTTCTCATAGCCTTTCCTCTATCGAAACATAGGCTAAGGTTAGCTGACTTATTCTTCTTTACGCAGACCAGACGGCATGATGGAGCGATCTTCTTAATATTTGAATGTGGTCTGAAGACCATTCAAATCTTAATTCGACGTTTGTCCTGGGAGAGTGCACTGACCATGATCTGCAGCTTCAGAATCGTGCTGGCAACTCCAGTAAGCAACTCCAAAGATATAAAATCTCGGTGATGACTTCTGCACAGCTAAAGCAAACTTATCCAAGGCAGTTCGGCCTTGTGCCCTGATGATGTCGAACTTTGGAGAGAATTACAAGAGTTCCCTCAAAGACTTCAAGGCTCACATCAAAGAACACGACTCCACTACTGAAATCACACCCAAGTATATATCACACAATAGCATTAATGCTACTCATGTAATTACCGCAATCCCATATTCACACAACCAACATTTAATCCTATGCTGCTATTCCAGTTCAGGTCCCTTTTTATCGACTCCTCCAAATCCATATTGATTTGAGCTTAATTACACGAATTCCTGAAAACAACAGCTTTTCAAAGTCCTTACATGACTTCTTTCTCGGCGACAATATTATAGAGACCACAATATGAAACGATGTAGAGCACCCCTTTGATATTCGATTGAATAAATTAAGTGGTATCTACCCAAAATGAATCCGGATACTCCTATTTCTCCATGGAATATTAATGAGTTAACTTCAGTGCCTTCAACGCCCAATAGTAATCACAATTACTTATATGTCTTCCGTATTGATTCCTGTCTCTGCCAAAACGACTTAGCTTAAATTCGTAGTCACCGTACACCGGAAATAACTCAAGTCGTCTCTGAATACGTTTCCCACTTTGCAACTTCTGGTGGATGGGTAATATAAATTCCTCTACTTTTACCAGCCAAACAAACAACTCTTAATCGAGTAGACATATTATTTAAAGAACCATCACTTCAACTCATGTCCTTGTATCTTGATCATCATGAGTAACATCGTTTCTCATACTCACGACTTTCCTTTACTCACGGTTTGTTCTTCACATGATAAACTCAGAACAATGTGCCTTCACACATGAAGCCTCGAAACAACGATTTCTGAGCGCACCCATGAGAATATTAAAATAGCATGATCTAAGTTTATAAATTCCCGATCCGCCTAAGAGGAGAAACACGTGAGACGGGTGATGGTCTTACCAAGGACGGAAGTCAAGGCACAACCGTCTAAATGAATAGTCATCTCCTGAGTGGAGTGATCATCGCCAAAGATCCGAGCAAAATGAATGACTAGCTTGGATTGGGCCACATGGGGCAAATCGCAGTTCTGCCAAGCTTGATCTGCTACCCACTGGAAAAATGAGCGAATGCTGAAGCTTAACCTGGGACATGCTTAGATAAATCTGATCACTATTTCTCTCAAACCTCGCTCTGATACCATGTTGTTTTATTGATCAGATATGGACATAATGAGTATGAAGTTGATGCCAAATCAATATTGGAAAATATTGAACATGAATTCGCAAGTCTGAATCTTTCCTTAATGGTATTTGATCTACAAGAGCAGAACATTGATGATTTCGATGTCTCCAATTGTGGATCGGATATGTATTAAATACATAAGGATGAGACATGTCCTATGAGCGAACATGTCTCCACAAAGTGGAGGCATGTCCGTTCATGAGGTGTCTCATGAATCGTGCCTATTCATCTTAACTAAACACCCAATCTCTAATTGGGGTTTGTTACATAATAAACATAAATGCTGGCCAAGTTCGATTTGTATTTATCTTGCACAAATAAATGATATCCAATCTGGAAATGATCACCGATAATGATGCTCGATCGAGATCCTATATGAAACAGGAAATGCCAATAATTTGCAAGCAATAAAGTCTAAATGCAGATCGATAATATACTTGGAATATATAGTAGGTTTCGATCAGTTATATCTGACTGAAGCTACCATATTTCAACAATAGGCATTACTTTGTGCCTAAGTTGTAAGCAGATTTCTGCTCTTATTTGCATCAATATATAAGAGATATATTGGCTGGGTTTTTCTCCCTCAGGTTGGAGGGTTTTCCCAGGGTATTGGCTGTGTCATTGTGTCAATTTTGAATTAATTTTTGCATCCTAATTTGATCATATAAAACTAACAATAACATCATCATAAGTTTATAAATGTTTACATATAATCATGTCAAAAAGAGGAAAACATTAACAACCACATGCAATCTACATCCTCCTCTTTCCCCTCCCAATGGTACTCAATTTTTGAGGCCTCGAACTAGAAGGTGCCTGTGCTATAGTATCCAAACGAGGACTAGGAGATCGAACAGGGGAAACATGATATTCAAATGTGTCTTCGTCGTCCTCCATGGCATCCAATCTTGCTGCTTCTTCTTCTTCTGCTACTACTCTCTCTAATTCAGCAAGATCCTTATCAGTAAGGAAGACATCAGCCTCATAATTTTGTTCATTAATATCCTTTCACCATATGGATCAATGTCATCCAAGTCGATGGACTTGTGTGAAACACCCTCCACCTTTCTAGTTCGAAGGCGAAGGTTGTATCGAACAAAAACTAAATCATTTAGGCGTTGCTGAGTCAACCTGTTTGTTTTCTTTGTGTGAATGTTTTTTTAAAATAAACTCCAATTGCATTCACACCTAGAAGCACTGCATGGCTGCGACAAGACACGCATGGCTAGCTTTTGAAGATTTGGTTTGCTAACACCATAGTTCTCCCACCATAGATCTACAAAAACATGTTTAAAAAATATAAGTATTAAGAAATAAGAATAAAGTACAAAATCTATATGTAAGAATCAAGTTTCTAATTTCATTTTTTACCTGGTTGTTGTTTTCCTCTCCTTTCAATTGCTTGTTGGGAGGAAAAGAGTCTCCCCTCTGCACCCTTGTAGACCTTGAATAGATAAAATAAAAAGTAAATCAAATTTAAGAAATTCATAGATAGCCAAGGCTCAACATTGCAAATTCATAAATAAGATGTAACAAATCTCACCTCCAACTCATCAAGCACCCTATCTCTTAGCTCACTATCAGGCACCATCCTATCAATGCAAGTGACAAGACCTTCCATGACCTCATCCGCATTAAATGTGTCCGAGAAGTAGAACTTCGGATTCAAGAAGTAGGCAAAGACATGAATTGGCTGGTGGAGTTGGTTTGTCCATCTTCGATCAATGATGCGCCATATGATTTCATATTTCTTTTTGTTGCCACCATAGTAATGTGATATGGCCTCTTGGGCCCTATCCATGGCCTCATAGATGAAACCCATTGGCATGCCATCTCCGTCCACCATACGAAGAACCCTCGCCAAAGGTTCTGTCACCTAAAAAAATGAAAACAAATGTTAAATTATAACAAAATTAACCCCTCAAAAAATAAAAACAGCAAATAGATTATCATGTATACTATTTTTTTGTGTGATTGCTACTTACCCCCATCAACTCCTCTCCATTTTTGATGAATGTCTAATCTAAAACTATGGCAACAATCCTCTCCCTTTCAGCTCTATTAGAAAATGAGGACTCCTTCAAGCATTGGACACAAACATTTGCTTGAGATGACCAATGGCACCAAGAATGCTTTGCAATGTGAGGAAGTGGCTAACAAATTGTGTCACTCCAGGTTGCACAAGGTCCGTGCCATTTGTGAATTTCCTCATCAAAGAAAACACCCAAGTATGGTTGTAGATAAATTTTCTAACACCTTTTGCATCTTCAACCACTCTTTTGACCCATGAAAGCTTCCCAATGTCCTCTAGCAATAGGTCCAAGTAATGTGCAGCACACAAAGACCATGCAATTGTGGGATACCTCTCCATAAGTAGCTTACTTGCAGCTATATATGCAGCTGCGTTGTCCGTGATAATTTGGACAACATTATCAACTCCAACCTCCTGGACCACCCCATTTAATAGATTGCATAAAGTCTCAACATTTTTTACTTCATGGGAGGCATCTATTGATTTTAGGAACACCAATCCACCATTGGAGGCCATTAGAAAGTTTAGGAGAGTTCTGTTTCGTCCATCTGTCCACCCATCAGATAAAATGCTGCAACATTTTCTTCGTCAAAATTTCTTTTGCTCATCAACCACAAGCCGTGTATTCTTCACGACTTCCTCTAGCAATGGCCCACTCAAATCTCTAGCTGATGGGGTCTTAAACCCCTTTCCTGCAACTGTAAGGGCGTTCACCAAACCTTCCCAATATGGGCTGTTAGCAACATTGAAGGGTGGACTATTGTAATACCAAAAGTTTGCAGTAGCCATCCTAGCTTCATGATGCTTTTCCTTATTCCAACCGGTACCTTCAAGTGAAGGTTGTGCTCTTGGAACATTACGTGGAATAAAATAATTTGGTCCTGATGAAGGACCCTGGCTAGCACTAGCAGTAGAAAAGGAACCCTCAGGACTCTCACCAAAAGATGAATGTGGAGCACGGATGCTTGGACTTGCAGCACCATGGGGCATAGATGGTGTAGAATGGAATCCACTCATCGCTGTTGCTAGGGCATCCTTTGTTTTTTGTCTTTCATTTTTTTTAGCTCATATTTAGCAAGAAGGGCCTTCATCTCTCTAATAATCTCAGGAGTTGTCTTAGTGCATCCCTCCACATTTTGCCCAGGTATTCTTGCAAGGTGGTGTTTTAATCTGTTTATTCTTTTTGTCATCCATTTCTGGCATTCAGTACATGTCACTTCACCTTTTTTATTTCCTGGTATTCCATACTTCCATGCAGGGTCTTTTCTCATTCCCTTTGGATTTGAAGACGACATTGTTGTTTCAAGTGCAACATGGAAAAAAAAAAATCAGCAAGGGTTTGTTAAAAAATCAGCAAATAAATGTGATTCAAAGTTTCAAACATTTGCAAAAAAAAAAAGAATGCAAAACCAAGCTAGAAATAGTAGGAATTAGGCTATTAAGGAAAATAGAAAAAAATTTGGTAGCATTTCCCCTTATTTTTCTTTATTTTTTTGATTTTGAATGCAAGAAAACAAAAAAAAAGAATTGTTAGATCACTTACCTGGCTCTATTTTGATCTTTTTAGTTCGTTCTCCTGACTTCTTTCAACTTGAAAATCACAAACACTCAAGTTAAAATGAAGTAAGAAGTAAAAGAAAAACATGGGTTTTAACCCATTTTGACGCCCAGCCGCGCAAGAGAGTCCTGGGGCGGGACTCCCGAGTCCTGTCCCAGGACTCTCCTGGACTTGACTCCCAAGTCCGTGGTGAGTTGACTCGGCTGTCCAACGGACTCCCGAGTCCGCCGAGTCCGCGGCGAGTCCAGCAGAGTCCGCAAACTATGGTGGACGTCATGTGTGTGACTCCATGACAACATCGCGTTTGGGAGTCCGTGATGATTCACTTGTACTTGTGTTTCACCCCTTGAGAGAGCCATGGTGAACGTCACGGTGAGGTGACAACATCACATTGAGTGATGAGCACTTGTACATACCATCTATGGAGGTAGCCATGATGGTTGATATCACGATGAGGTGATATCTTTCCTTTCCACATATGGGTGTAGCCATTGTGGTTGATATCATGATGAGGTGATATCTTATATGCTTTCACGATGAGGTGATAAGCTCTTTCTCACATGGGTGTAGCCATGTTGATCGACATCACGATGAGGTGATATGTTTTTTGCAGCTTGAAGTATCCTCCCTAGCTGAGAGGGAGTGTTGATGTTATGCAGTGGCGGTGATATCTTCGAGTCGACCACAATTAAATGAATAAATTAAATAATAGCCATTGGCTATTCAATTTATTATTGCGATTTATTCAAAAGGCATGATTTTTATTAATTAAATAATTAATAAATTATTTATTCATGGGGCCGACTTTCTTGAAGAGGTGCAAATTCTTGAGGGACGTCTTTTCTGGATGAAGCCGACTCCACTTGTGAAAAGGTGCAAACCATTGAGCATTCGTGCATATATACATGTTCACCCTCATTCATTTTAATGATCAAGTTCATTAAGAAGAATTCACATTACTAGAAGAGTTCGCACCTCTAGCAGCAGATTATTTACCTGTCGCAGCAGAGATTATTTACCTGTAGCAGTAGAAATTATTTACCTGTAGCAACAGATCTTCATTCTGGAGCAGCAAGTCGAGCTAAAGGAGAATCATATTATTTGTATCTCTGCATCTAGAGAGGTGTTATTCTTTGTATCAAATAGGCATTGTGTTGTGCCTGAGTTGTAAGCAGATTTCTGCTCTTATTCAAATCAATATTTAAGAGATATATTGGCTGGGTTTTTCTCCCTCAGGTTGGAGGGCTTTCCCAGGGTATCTTGCTATGTTATTTGTCTTATGTGCTGCAATTTCTGATTACTTTTAGTTTGATTTATTTGATCATGAAAAACTAACACTTAGTGCTACTGAAGTCTGCTTCCTGCTACACCAAGAAATCATGGCAGACCCCAAACTAAAGAAACATCCAAAGGTGTTTTTTCTGTCAGCTATACTCCCGGTCCAATCAGAATCAGAATAGGCTTGTAATTTTAGCTCTTCACTGGAAGTATATCTCAAGCCATATCCTACTGTGCCACGTAAGTATCTCAAGATATGTTTGGCTGCAACTAGATGAATTTTGCTTGGTTCACACATGAACTGATTGAGGGCACTCACTGCATAGCAAATGCTTGGTCTAGTATTGACTAGATATATCAATGATCCAATCAACTGCTTGTATATGGTGGGATCTACCAGATTTGAACTAGCTGCAGAGTTACGTAGCTTCTTCAAATTTGTTTCCATCGGTGTAGACATAGATTTGCAATCCATCATCCCAAATCTCTTCAAGATGTCTATGGTATATTTCCCTTGACTTAGAATAATCTCATTGGGTCTCTGCCACACTTCCAATCCTAGAAAGTAATGCATAAGGCCTAGATCCTTCATCTCAAACTCAGAGGCTAAATCCTTCTTGCATTTGACAATGAGATATTTTGCTCCAGTAAGAAATAAATCATCAACATAAAAAACCAAGATTAAAGCCTCACCATCAACTATCTTGAAGTAAAGATTTGAATCTGCATCATTCTTGGAGAATCCCAAGCTCATCAAGTATCGATCAATCCTCTCATACCAAGGACGAGGTGCTTGCTTAAGGCCATACAATGCCTTCTTCAATCTGCATACATGAGACTCCTTCCCATGAATCACAAAGCCATCTGGTTGCTCAATGTACACTTCTTCTTCAATCACACCATTAAGGAATGTAGTCTTTACGTCCATTTGATGTAGCTTCCATCCTTTAGCTGATGCAATAGCAATGATAGTCCTGACAGATGTATATCGAGCAACAGGAGCAAATGTCTCCTCATAATCTATTCCATCTTTCTAAGAGAATCCTCTAGCCACAAATCTTGCTTTGTACTTCTCAATGCTACCATCAACTGCATGCTTGATTTCGAAAAGCCATTTCGAAGACAACTGATTTCTCTTCAGGTATTGGTAAAACATCCCAAACATCATTCTTGATAATAGACATATATTCTTTTGTCATAGCATCTCTCCATACTTGCTGATCTGATGCCTCCTCAACATTGGAAGGCTCAGATTCAATGATGTGACTAATCAATGCTACATAGCCTTGAAATTTCTGCGGTCTCCTGCTTTCTCTAAAGGTACCTCGAGGAGCTGCATACTGTTCTGCCTCTTGCATTGTTTGTCTAGCCCATAGAGGTCTCTTTCGACCTATAGCAATATCTTTTGGCCCATCCGTTGGTTCTATGGGATCAACTGGATCAATAGTCTCTTCTGGTTCAATAGACTCCCTCTGAATCTCAAGAGTATGATAAGGGGAAATGTCCATATCCTGAGGTAACTCTTGTTCTTCACTATCTATCTCCATGTAAGAACCTTTAGATCTTTTGAATGCAACCTCTTCTTCGAAAGTGACATCCTTGCTGATCTCAATCTGTTTCTGTTTTGGAATGTATATCCTGTAGGCCTTGGAAGTCTCATTGTATCCCCCAAATATTCCTTTCTTGCCTGAAGGTTCTAGCTTAGTTCTTTTATCCTTAGGCACATGAATATAAACAGGACAACCAAAAATTCTTAAATGACTAACCTCAGGTTTCACACCTGAGAAGACCTCTTCAGGAGTCATCTTTTCCAATATTCTATGAGGGCTTCGATTCTAAACATACACTGGAGTTCTCGAAGCTTCAGCCCATAGGAAGGTTTGTAAGTCTTGATTATGAATCATAGCTTTGGCTGCCTCAACTATGGATCTATTCTTTCTTTTTGCAACTCCGTTTTGTTGAGGGTTGTATGGAACACAAAACTCCCTCTTGATCCCTGCCTCAATGTAGAAATTATAGAAACCTCCAGAAGTGTATTCTCCTCCATTATTGGATCTCAGAACCTTGATCCTCTTTCCGGACATATTTTCAACTTTAGCTTTGAATTCTTTGAATCTATCAAACACTTCTTCAGATTCCTTAGACTTCAAAAAATAAATCCAAGTCTTTCGAGAATAGTCATCAATGAAAATCACATAATACCAAAATCCACTTAAAGATGCCACGGACATTGGACCACATAAATCAGAATGAACAAGATCTAGAATTCCTTTATATCTACTTTCATTACTATGAAAATGACCCTTAGTATTCTTACCCATTGCACATCCTTTGCAAGTGCCATCATGCTCCTGATTGAGCTTCGATAGACCAGTAAACATCTTCTCCATGGATGGAAGAGCTCTGAAATGTAGGTGAGCAAGTCTCCTATGCTATAGCTCACTCGAACTGGTAGAATCATGCAACAATGCTTGAATTGGACTAATAGAAAGTCTGTATAGACTCTCTTGACGGACACCAATCACACGTGTTGATTTGATGCTAAAGTTCTTTGGCCAAGCAAGAAGTTTTCCCTTAGAAAATGCAACTTGATACCCTTTGTCCTCCAAAGTTGAAATTGATACAAGATTTCTCTTGATTCCTGGTACAAACAAGACATCACTTAAATGAAGAGGGATGCCAAAATCTAGATGAAGAGAGGTGGCTCTAGCACCTTTCACTGAATAGCAAACATCATCTCCGATTATCACTTGTAAGTTGGTTTCTCTTTCTACCGAGTCTGAAAGATGCTCTCTATATCCTACAATGTGTCGAGGGGCACCACTATCAATCAACCAAGTTCTACTGTCGGTTGGAACATTGCTTGATAGAGCGGAGATGAATAGAAAACCCTTTGAATTGTCTCTAGATTCCTTTTGAGGTTAGACAACATCAACATCTGCAGTAGAAGCATGTTGCTTTGGTCTTGTTAAGCAATCTCGAGCATAGTGACTATACTTGTCACATCTGAAACATTGAATGTGAGAGAGATCCTTCTTCTTCTTTGGTTCAAGAGCAGAATCTGATTTTTTGTCTCTATCCTCTTGAAGTTGCCTTTTCTCCCTTCTCTCCCTTTCCTTCCGGAAGTTTGAGCAGCAAGAACATGATTGTCTTCATTGTGAGAGCTTCAACCATTTCCTCTTGCTGCCAACCTGGATTCTTCTTGAATACAATCAGCCCTAAGACGATCAAAATTGGGCAATTTAGATCTTCCACTAATGCCTTGGATAAAGGGCTCCCAAGATTGAGGAAGACCATTTAGAGCCAACATGACTAGATCTCTATCATCAACTATATCTCTAATGGCATATGGCTGATCTTTCAATTCAGTGATTTTCATGAAGAAGGAGATGACTGAATCTCCTTTAGCCATCTTTTATATGATGGAGCTGTTGTCTCAAGGCAAGAGCTCTACTAGTGTTGTTGATCTCATACAGGCCTTGGAGAGACTCTAATATGTCTTTGGCTGTCTTCATCTTGGATATAATTGGCACAAGATGATCCTTCACGGAATCAATCAAAATCTTCTTAGCCTTAGTGCCATTCTTCTTCCATTGAGTTTTCTCAGCCTCATCGGATGGCTCGGGCACATCACTCTCCACAAAATCGAGAAGATCATTCTCTTATAATGCAATAAGAACTCTAAATTTCCAAGAGGTGAAGTTCGTTGCACCATCAAGCCTATCTTCAACCTTGAGTCCGTTCACCATTTTCGAAGCTAAGAGAAACTCCCTTAGATGAGAAGAAGAGAAGAAGATTTCGCTGCTTAAACAAATCTGATCTTGATCTCGCTTAAACCCGCTCAGATACCATGTTAGTTTTATGATTAGAAATGAATTTAAACAAAAATTCAATAATAATGAACAACAGACACAACAAATACCCTGGGAAAACCCTCCTTCTTGAGGGAGAAAAACCCAGCCACAAATATATCACTTATATATTGAAGGAAGAAGCAAAAATCTGCTTTACAACTTGGCCAATCACAAGACCAATCTGATGCAATAATGAAGGCACCTCTCCTAGGTGCAATTATACACAGAAAATGATATCTCCTCAATTACAGTCCGCTTGATGGATAAAAACTCGATATGCTGCAAGATAGCGATCTCCTTCTAATGGCGTGACTTTTTTTTCAATAATAATCGAATTCCAACTGAAGAGGGAGATGCCTTGTTTATATACGATTTGAAGTGACCTTTCATGAAAGGTTAGCCTCATTCCAGGTGAAACGTCTTTTCACAAAATGGTGCAACTTTCTGATTAAGTCGGCTTTTGAAAATATAGATTAGTATTATAAAATGAAGCGCCTCTTCATTTAAGTCGATCTCAAATAAATAAGTAGCTGCGCTTTATTTATTTGATCGATATTTATTATTCAATGCTCAAAGTTGGGTGAAGGATAAACCCACAGCTATAACATCAACATAGGCCCTATAATGATCACCCTTAATTTTTTTTGAACATCTTGTGAGCTCAATAATTGGAAATTGCTAAACAACTTTCCTTTCCACTTTTTGATTACCAAGTTCCTAGTGTTGGCGAGGTTAGAGCATAGGGTGTATGGGATTACAATAATACTTGAAAATGAAGTAGCTGAATGTAATCCACTTATCTAGTGGGGTTAGCTTAGCACTTCCAATTTTTTGTGGGAAAGCTCATACAATACTAGAAATGTAAAGCCAACTCTTCCACTTTTGAGTGGTGAGTGAATACAATAAACAAGAACAACTCTTCCGCTTTTTCAGCGGTGAGTGAGAACCAATGAGCCACTTATTTAGTGGGGTGAGTAATAGAAAATATCATGAGCAGATCACTGGTGGTACTACCACTCAGTGTTACAATGTTAGCTCAATGAAATCATGTATAAAATCAAATGTGCTACTGCTGATGCAAAGTATCTGCTGTAAGAATGATAAATATCAACCCTAACATCAGAACAATGACCAAAACAACCACCAATTCAGTATACCTAGAAATAAGAGTGCTGGTATGAAGAAGACTGAGCTGATTGGATGGTTGCAGATTTGTTACTCCTCTGCTATAGGTCAAATAGCCACCTGAAATCATTTAAAATGTTATTTTATGCAACCAAGTGTTAGTTTTAGGATCAGAAATTCAATAAGCAGAAATGCAGCACATAAGACAATGAACACAACAAGATACCTTGGGAAAACCCTCCTTGAGGGAGAAAAACCCAACAAATATATCGCTTATATATTGAAGTAATAAGAGCAGAAATCTGCTTACAACTCAGGCATAACACAATGCCGAATTTGATACAATGAATAATAGCACCTCTCCTAGATGCAAAGATACAAACTGAATATGTTTCTCCTTGAAATCAAACTGCTGTATCAAGATGATGATCTGCTGCTCAAGTGCGAACTTCTTCTAGGAATGTGAATATAATGAAATGAACTTCATGATGAAATGAGAGATCATCACCTTGTATTTATACAAAACAAAGTGACTCTTCAAGAAGGTCGGCTACCCTTTAGAAATAAATAATTACTTGAGTCGGCCAAAATAATAAATATTATTCATTTAATAAAGTGAAGCGCTTCTTCACTTAAATCGGACCACAATAAATTAAATAGCCTTTGGCTATCATTTAATTTATTTCTTTTATTTAATGCAGCCGCTGGAAGTAATAGGCCCAACGCTGTAACATCAACACTCCTTCTCAGCTAGGGAGGATTATTTCCTGATACACAAGGTCATGAATCTCTCAACATGACACTCACAATGGCTACACCCATATGTTAGAAGAGAACACATCACAAAATCACTCAACATGATGTTGTCCATCATGGCTACTCCCATGCATGGAAAGAACATGTGCCCATCATGGAGTCACTCGACGTGATGTCGTCATCTCATCATGACGTTCACAATGGCTACTCCCAGAGGGTGAATAAGCACAAGTATAGGAAAATCATCACGGACTCTCTCATGTGATGTCATGGAGTCACTCAACATGACATCCACCATGGCTACTCCCAGAGGGTGGAAACAAGGGTTTTCACCTCAAATTTCTCTCAGAGAGAAAAATGCATTAGAGCAAATCACAGAAGATCATTGAAGCTGAGTCTCCCTCTCAGCTAGGGCTTCATTCTCCACAATACCAAGCTTGTCTCAGAAGTACACAAAATTTACTCTGGAGAGAGGCTTGGTGAGAATGTCTGTCATCTGCTCATCAGTGCTAATATACTTCAACTGGACTGCTTTCCTCAATACCATATCTCTGATATAGTGGTATTTGCTCTCAACATGTTTGGTTCTGTCATGAAACACTGGATTGACATAAAACTTCACTCAACATTGATTATCACAATGAATGACAGTCGGCTCCAATGATTGTCCAAACAATCCTGGAAGGCGCTTCCGAAGCCACACTGCTTCTCGAGCTACCACACACACTGCAATGTACTCGGCCTCTACGCTGCTCAGTGCCATTGAAGATTGCTTCCTGCTACACCAAGAGATCATCGCAGACCCCAAACTAAAACAACATCCAGAGGTGCTCTTCCGATCAGCAACACACCCTGCCCAATCAGAATCAGTATGACCATGCAGCTTCAAGTCCACACCAGAAGAATATCTCAAGCCATACCAAACTGTGCCACGTAAGTATCTTAGGATATGCTTTGCTGCAACTAGGTGTAGTTGCCTTGGTTCACACATGAATTGACTAAGTGAACTCACTGCATAGCAAATAATTGGTCTATTATTGACTAGATACATCAATGATCCAATCAACTGCCTGTACATAGTAGGATCCACCAGATTTGTACTAGCTGCAACCTCTTTTAACTTCTGAAAACTGGTTTCCATAGGTGTAGACATGGATTTGCAATTCATCATACCAAATCTCCTCAAGATGTCTATTGTATACTTCCCTTGACTTAGAATAATCTCATTAGGCCTCTGCCATACTTCTAAACCAAGGAAGTAATGCATGTACTTAAGATCCTTCATTTCAAATTCAGAAGCCAACTCCTTCTTGCATTTGATATTGAGGTGTTCTTCTCCAGTAAGAAATAGATCATCAACATAGAGAACCAAGATCAATGCTTTGCCATCAATTACCTTGAAGTAATGGTTTGAATCAACATCATTCTTGGAGAAGTCCAAGCTCAATAGGTATCCATCAATCCTCTCATACCAAGCACGAGGAGCCTGCTTAAGGCCATACAAAGCCTTCTTCAGTCTGCAAACATGGGACTCCTTCCCATGAACCTCAAATCCATTAGGTTGCTCAATGTATACCTCTTCTTCAATTACACCATTTAGAAATGTTGTCTTCACGTCGATCTGGTGTAACTTCCATCCTTTAGTCGCTGCAATAGCAATGATAGTCCTAGTGGAGATATAACGAGCAACTCGAGCAAATGTTATCTCATAATCTATTCCCTCTTTGTGAGAGAACCCCCTAGCCACAAATCTACCCTTGTACTTCTCAATGCCTCCACTAGCCGCATGCTTGATTTTGAAAAGACACTTAGAAAGATACAATAGATTTTCCTTTTGGTCTAGGTACAATGTCCCAAACATCGTTCTTGAGGATAGATTGATATTCTTCAGCCATAGCATCTCTCCATACTTGCTGACTTGTAGCTTCCTCAACACTGGAAGGTTCAGACTCAATGATTTGACTCATCAATGCAACATAGCTTGAAAACTTCTGAGGTCTTTTGCTTTCTCTAAATGTTCCTATAGTGGCTGCAAACTTTTCTGCCTCCTGCATTGTTTGCCTAGCCCATAGAGGTCTCTTTCGACCAATAACAATGTCTGTAGGCCTATCAGTAGGTTCCAAAGGTTCAACTAGATCATCATCTTCTTTAGGATCAGTAGCCTCCCTCTGAATCTCAGGAGTATGGTCAATTTCCATGTCCTAAGGAGACTCTTGGTCTTCATTGTCTATCTCCATGTGAGAGCCTTTAGATCTCTTGAATGCAACATCTTCTTCAAATGTAACATCCTTGCTGATCTCTATCAGTTTCTGACCTGGAATGTAAATCCTGTAGGCTTTTGAAGATTCACTGTAGCCCACAAATATTCCCTTTTTGCCAGATGGTTCCAACTTTGTCCTTTTATCTTTAGGGACATGAACATACACAGGACAACCAAATATTCTCAAATGGCTGACTTCAAGCTTCACACCTGTGAAAGCTTCTTCAGGAGTGATGTTCTCCAAGATACGATGAGGGCTCCGATTCCATACACAACTGTCCTAGAAGCTTTGACCCAAAGGAAGATTTGCAGATCCTGATCATGAATCATGGCCTAAGCTGCTTCTACAATAGATCTGTTCTTCCTTTCTGCTACACCATTTTGTTGTGGATTGTAGGGAACACAAAACAACCTCTTAATTCCTGCTTCAACACAAAAGTTACGAAAGCTTCCAGAGATGTATTCTCCTCCGTTGTCAGATCTCAGAACTTTGATCCTCTTCTCGGACAAGTTCTCTACTTGAGCTTTAAATTCCTTGAATCTCTCAAGTACTTCCTCATATTCTTTAGTCTTTAAGAAATAAATCCAAGTCTTTCTAGAGTAGTCATCAATGAAAATTACATAATTCAAGAAACCACTCAAAGAAGCAACAGACATTGGACCACACAAATCAGAATGAACAAGATCTAGAATGCATTTGGATCTACTTTCACCACTATGAAAGGGTCCTTTAGTATTCTTACCTAATGCGCATCCTCGGCAAGTAACTTCATTCTCCTGGTTGAGTTTAGGAATGTCGGTGACCATAGTTGGAAGACTCGCCCCTCGGAAAAAACTCTGAAAAAACTCGGCAAAAAACTCGAGAACTTAAAAAATTGCATAAATCTCATTAGAAACACATTTTTTTTGCAAATTTCAATGACAAGATGAATCCAATGAATCCATAAATGAGTACAAAAGTGTTTTCTATTCATTTTGATTGACTTTAATGTAAATTGATTACAAAATTGCATTCTTATGCAAAATTTCGATGGCTAAAAGCTTGAAAGTCTGATACATGAATACAATAAAATTAGAACTAGAAGCAATTACTAAACACTAACTAAATACAACATGCTAGGCTTTCCTCTTCCCTAGTCTAGCAGCAGCTAGGGAAGAAGGGGCAGGTCCTCTAGTCCTCCCA
Source organism: Sequoiadendron giganteum (assembly GCA_007115665.2). Classification (NCBI taxonomy): domain Eukaryota; kingdom Viridiplantae; phylum Streptophyta; class Pinopsida; order Cupressales; family Cupressaceae; genus Sequoiadendron; species Sequoiadendron giganteum. Next base: position 201,456,437 of record CM021110.1, on the reverse strand, counting down.
TGTGTGCGTGGTGGTGGTGGCAGTGGTCACACTCGCAGTGCTACTGCTACTGGCTCCTCGACTGGCATGGAAGGCCGTGCCTGTGGCTCTGGCTGAATCTCATCCATATCCTCAGGAATGTCCTCCAACCCTACATCTCCTGATGCACCCACATCCTCCATTGCTTGTCTCTCAAAGTCCGCGCTAAACAATGGAGGCTGCTCATCTCGCCCTGTCCAATCACTATAAGAATCTAGCTTATCTAAATCAATAGGATCCAGTGATTTTTCTTCTACTCTCTTTGTGTGCAACGAAAGGTTGTATTGCACAAAGACAAGATCATTGGGGCGCTTTTGTGCTAACTTGTTCCTCTTTTTCGTGTGAATGGACTCGAACAAGCTCCAATTGCACTCACAACTGGATGCACTACAGGGCTGACATAATATGGGAAGGGCAATTTTTTGAAGATGTGGAGTTTTTCCACCCCAATTTTTCCACCAAACCTCTACAAAATAAATAAATATTGAAGAGTTAGAAAACAAAGTCAAAGACTCAAAAGTCAAAACACATTTTATCAAATTATAAGATGCATGTGAAATAAACTTAAAAGTTAAAGACTCCCAATTTTATACCTGGTGGCAGAGTGGTTCTTCCTCAACAGCCAGCTCCGAAGAAAAGAGATTACCAGTTGCTTCCCTATACATATCCAACTCATTGACGATGTGGTCTCTCGCTGCAACCTCAGATTCCATCCTTTGAAAGCATGTCATGAGCCCCTCCATAACCTCTCCATTAGGATCGGAGAAGCTCTCCGAGAAGAGATAAGAAGGGTTGAGGAAGTACCCTGCTGCATGGATGGGTTGGTGGAGTTGATTGTTCCACCTCCTATCAACAATTTCCCACATGGGATCAAATTTCAGGCTGTCCCCCATGTAGTAACTTTTGATAGCCTCTTTGGCCCTATCCATGGCCTCATAAATATATCCCATGGGGTTTTGATCCCCATCTACCAAGCGAAGGAGTCTTACCAAGGGCCTCGACACCTTGTAAAAAATCCAAAAAGATCAAAGTTAGAAATTTATAATGAAAGGCTTAAAGTTAAATTAAAAAATATATATAGTTATATTCAACTTGAGTTTAAAATTAAAATCAAAGTTTTGAAGTTACCTTCACGATCTCTGTAGCTTTTTGTGCAAACAAGGGGTCGAAGACTATTGTAGCAACTCTCTCTCCTTCGGGCTTCTTTGAATATGAGGAGTCATTCCATGCTTGACTCACAAACATTTGTTTTAAAGAGCCCAAAGAATCCAAAATGCTTTGCAACGTTATGAAAATCGTTGCAAACCTTGTGGTACCTGGTCTCACCAACTTCTTCTCTTGCGTATGATCTCTCATCAAGCTAAGAACCCAATGGTGATTGTAGATAAATTTTGTGATGCCTCTTGTTCCATCTATAATCAGGGCCACCCAAACAAGTTTGCCTATGTCCTCCAAAAGAAGGTCAAGGCAATGAGCCGCACAAGGTGACCAAAAGAGTGATGGATGTCTAGTCTCAAGCATTCTTCCTGCTGCCACATACACTGCTGCATTATCTGTGATAACTTGCACCACATTAGCAATCCCCACCTCCATCACAATTTCTTCCAACAATGTACACAATGTATCTGCAGTTTTTATCCTGTTGGAAGCATCCATCGACTTCCAAAACACAACTTCACCTTTGCAAGCAACCAAAAAGTTAATGATGGTGCAGTTTCTCCCATCCGTCCACCCATCAGAAAGAATGGAGCAGCCATATTTCTTCCATTTATTTTTTTGTTTTTCAATCACTTGCATTGCCCTTTGGGTTGCATTTGTGAGCAACCTGCAGGTACAAAGTAAAATAATTAAATAAGTACAAAATTGTAATTTTTAAACAAAAAATAGCTTGAATTCAACATAAATAATAAATAATAAATTAATTTGATTTAAGGAACATAAACCTAGCATAAAATTTAAGTTGACTTTCACTTACCTCCCACTCAAATCTTTGCGAGGTGGCTTGTAGCCTCTTCCCGCAACTGTCAATGCAGTGACCATATTGTGCCAATAGGGACTACTCGCCACATTAAATGGTATGTTATTGAAATACCAAGATTCAGCACATGCCAAGTCAGCATGTTGATGCACCTCCTTGTTCGACCTTGTAGCCTCCAATGATACCTGTGCTCCTGATGTGTTTCGAGGCACGAAAAAACTCTGTGGGCTGCGTGAAGATGAAGGTAGTGGTGGCACTGGCACTCTAGTCGAAGTCGAACTAGAGGAAACGGGGGGCCTAGAGGACAGTATAGTTGTGGCTGTGCTATGAATGCGAATCCGTGGACCACGAAGAGAGCCCACAAAACCAATATCTCCCTCATTTGACTATATCTCCATGTGCTCGGCCCCGTGCTCCTGAGTCTGACCATGGGCATGCGCATGTCCACTAGCTATGGCAGCTGCTATGGCTTTTTTTGCCCTCTCCCTTTGCATTTTTCTTTCCTCAACAATTGAAAGTAGTGCAAGAATCTCTCTTCTAATCTCTTCTTTGGGTTGCTAACAAGGCTTGGCATCACGCTAAGGAATGCCTGCAAGATGGTATTTGAGGCGATTTATGCCTCCATGATATGTATTCTTGCACTCACTGCAAACAACTGTTCCAGGTACGTGCCCTCTCACACCATACTTCCATGTAGGGTCTCTAGCCCTTGGAGGACGAGTGCCTGGAACCCATGATGATGGTGTGGGCGGGGTGGAACTTGATGGGGCGGCGGTGGAACTTGATGCTGAACTAGAGCTAGAAGCCATTATAGTGTGTATTCAATGATCAATGATCAATCTACACATACAAAAAATATGTACAACATATTAGTTTTAATACAAGTTGTTTTAAAAAACAACCTAAATCATTAAAAATTTAAAACTTAAAAGATATAGAGCTAAATTTGATTTAAATTGATACAAATGTGTTTAAATGAATTATAAATTAACATTATTAACTAATCTTATCATTCTACACAAAAAGTGAACCTTGGTCTGAAAATTTCAAAAAAGGGTGAAGAAAATGAAAAAAATCACCAAAAATCAACAAAAGATTGTGATGAATCTTGTTTTTTGGATTTTAAATGCAATTTTTTTTTTTCTTTGTGCTCTATCATGTCTTTTTTTCAATTTGGAATGAGTATTTTGCAAGAAGAATGAAAGAAAATGATTAAGCAAAAACAAAAACCCTACCTGTGAATCGAATTTCTCTTCAAAATCCAGACAAAATGGCATTTGAATTTGCTCTCCTCGATGGAAAATCGTTGGAAATGATATCTCCTTGCTTGGGGGAGGTTTTTAGCTCCTCACACAAAGTATCATTCAATTTCGAAACGAAATGAAACTAAAAAATACGTTTTTTGACTTTATTTTTGTACAGTCGAGTCTTTTGCACGGACTCGCGAGTTTTTGGCGAGTACTCGCCACTAAAAACTTGCGAAAAACTTGAAGAAACTCGAAAAAACTCGTTTTTTTGGGTTTGGCGAGTAAAACTCAATAAACCTTGCGAGTTTTTGAAAACTTGGCGAGTTTTTTGCGAGTTTGCCAACTATTCTGGTGATCATCTTTTCCATGGTTGGAAGCGCTTGGAAGTGAATGTGAGGAAGTCTTCTATGCCAAAGCTCACACGAACTTGATGTATCATGCAACAAAGCCTATAGTGGACGAGTGAAAAGTCTATAGAGACATTCTTGCCGACCACCAATCACTCGGGCTAACTTGATGCTAGAGTTCTTCGGCCATGCAAGAACTTTACATTCGGAGAATGCAAGTTGATATCCCTTGTCCTCCAAGGCTGAAATAGAGATAAGATTCCGCTTGATGCTTGGTACAAATAGTACATCCCTCAACTGCAAGGAGATGCTGAAATCTAAGTGAAGACTGGACGTCCCAATACCTTTCACTGAATAACATGCATCATCTCCAATTATGACCTGAACACTTGTATCTCTCATTACCAAATCTGAAAGATGTTCTCTAAATCCAATAATGTGACAAGAGGCGCCACTATCAATCAACCTAGTGTTGCTATCTGCTAGAACATTGCTTGATAAGGTAGAATAGAATAGAAATTCACTTGAATCCTTTAGAGGAGGGATCTCACCCACATCCGCAATTGAAGCATGCTGATTTGGTCTAGTTGGGCAATCCTTTGCATAGTGACCAAACTTGTCACATCTGAAGCACTGTATGTGGGAAAGATCCTTCTTCTTCTTAGATGCAGGAGCACCATCAGATCTTCTATCTTTATTCCTCTTGAAGTAGCCTTTCTTTCCTTCTCTTCCTCTCTTCTTCAAAGATTGAGCGGCAAGTACATGAATCTCCTCATTGGTAGAACTTTGCCCATTGCCTCTTGCTGCTAATCTCGATTCCTCTTGAATGCAATCTGCCCTAAAGCGATCAAACTTAGGTAGCTTTGATCTCGCACTAATGCCTTGGATATATGGTTCCCAAGATGTAGGAAGACCATTAAGAGCCAACATGGCCAAATCCTTATCATCAACCATATGCCCAATGGTAGAGAGCTGATCTTTCAATTTAGTGATCTTCATGAAGAAGGACATGACAAAATCTCCTTTTGCCATCTTGACATGATGAAGGTGTTGCTTCAAGGCAAGAGCTCTGCTTGTGTTATCAAACTCATACATTTCCTCCAAGGTTTTGAACATTTCTCTTGCTATCTTCAACTTGGAGATAATTGGCACAAGGTGGTCCTTCACGGAATCAACCAAAATCTTTTTCGCTTTAGTGCCATTCTTCTTCCATTGTGGCTTCTCATTTTCATCGGAAGGTTCGGGAACTTCGCCCTCCACGAAATCAGCAAGCTCACTTTCTTCCAATGCAAGCATCACTCTAAACTTCCAAGAGGTTAAGTTGGAAGCACCTTCAAGCCTATCTTTGATCTTGAGCTCGTTCACCATTTTGAAGATGAGATAGATGCAAGAAGATGAGAACAAGAGTGGATGAGAGCGCTGCTTATATAAATCTGGTCATGATCTTCTTTAAACCTGCTCTGATACCATGTTAGTTTTAGGATCAGAAATTCAATAAGTAGAAATGCAGCACATAAGACAATGAACACAACAAGATACCCTGGGAAAGCCATCCTTCTTGAGCGAGAAAGACCTAGCATATATATCGCTTATATATTGAACTAATAAGAGCAGAAATCTGCTTACAACTTAGGCATAACACAATGCCAAATTTGATACAATGAATAATAGCACCTCTCCTAGATGCGAAGATATAAACTGAATATGTTTCTCCTTGAAATTGAACTACTGTATCAAAATGATGATCTGCTACTCAAGTGCGTACTTCTTCTAGGAATGCGAATATAATGAAATGAACTTGATGATGAAATGAGAGATCATCACCTTGTATTTATACAAAGCAAAGTGACTCTTCAAGAAGGTCGGCCACCCTTTAGAAATAAATAATTACATGAGTTGGCCAGAATAATAAATATTATTGATTTAATGAAGTGAAGCGCTTCTTCACTTAAATCGGACTACAATAAATTAAATAGCCTTTGGCTATCATTTAATTTATTTCTTTTGTTTAATGCAGCCGCTAGAAGTAATAGGCCCGACACTGTAACATCAACACCAAGGACACCCCTAGTCGATGCCCAACAAGTGGAGACATACTCCACTCTACAAACAGCCTCCAAAATGTGTGAAAAAAACAACATAAAGGTTTGATATTCATCTCAGATTTACCCAGACAGCAATACAATGACCCAAAAATCATAAAAAATGCATACTCAATTCATCAAAGGATAATATGGACTGCTGTAAGTAGTTCCCAATGCAATCCCACTAATCCAACAATGCCAAAAAAACCAAGTAAAGGACATTGCAGGTCTTAAAATCACTGGATAGACTGCTGCATGTGTAGTTGTCAAGTCTATTATGACAATAAATGCTGTTATAGGGTTTTATATACAACTGCTATAGGTCAAAAACACCATGATGAATCATCAAACTCCCTTCGAACCACCAAAGATCACCTCCTAACCACGTCTGAAATCTTTGCAAACATTCACCAAAGCATAAATCCCACAATCTGCAATAAAAATACTTTGAATTATCTTCTTTTGAAACCCTAGAAATGGAATTCCGTTGAAGCACAATGTAATTCCTGAATAGAATCACTCTACTAGCTAGGGATTATTTTTCGAATCCAAAACTAGGAATCAAATGAGGGTTTTCATCCTCAAATGATTTTTGGAAGAATTCACAGGTTCAATCCGGCTGCATAACTGTTAGTGTTTCTTAGATCAGATTAAACAATGAAAGCACTTAATAATATTGCAACACAAAAGACAATGAACACAACAAAATACCCTAGGAAAACCCTCCTTTTGAGGGAGAAAAACCCAGCAAATGAATCTCTTATATAATGTAGCACAAGAGCAGAAATTTGCTTACAACTCAGGCCCAGCAATGGCCAACAGTGAATACAATGAGGTCGCACCTCTCCTAGATGCACAAGATACAAATGAATATGTTCTTCCTTGAAATCGGATCTGCTCCTATGAAGTGCGAATTCTACTCTTAAAGAAATGCGAACTTGCTTGGTGGATTGGATCATGAACAATGACAAGAAGACCTTGTATTTATGCAAGAGAGGCGCCTCTTCAAGTTAGGTCACCCCTCTTTAAGGAAAACATAAATAATAAATACAATTTAGGGGCGGCCATAGTAAGTGCGAATCCTTTAAGGGTTGGCCCTTTGACATTAGTAAATATTGTAATCATGAATTAAATAGCCGAAGGCTATTCATTTAATTCATGTACTTCTTCTTGTAAATTGTGCGAAGGAAGTGCAGCCCTAAGCTGCTATAACATCAACAATAACAATATGTGTAATCTTCAGCATATCCAAATGAGCCCCCAACACATCCTTTTATAGCTTTTTTTGTTGTTTTTAGTCACCTTTCCAACGAGCTATTACACTGAGTTGTCCTTTCATTATTTTTCAACATTAGACAACATTAGTGAAATATTAATTAAATAACTTAATAACTCACCCAAGTTTTGGAGAGTACTGCAACGTCATCGAAGTCCAATTCTAACCACACCATGATGAAATTGAAGAAGCAGGAAGATGAATGAAATCAACTTGGTGACTCTAAAAATAACTTGCTCCTCCAAGAAGTTTGGAGAGCACCCAAAAGGTCAGAAATTGATTCTGAAAGAATCAAAGGGCTCCAACTAACCAACTGAACTTAAACCCAAGAACAATTGCTTTGCAAGACTTATTGAATGCTTCTCCAAGAATGTTGGAGTTCTCCATAACTAACCACTTAGCCTCTGAAAGACTTGGAAACTAGCTAAATGTGCACGAATTGGCTAAGCGCCAAAAGGGGACATTACAAAACTTGCTTTCTTAGGGATCAAAAATTCTTGATGAGTTGTTAAGTTACACCATAAAATTGAGGTAGAGGTAGAGATACATTCCATAGCTGAGCTAAAAAGTAAGTTTGATGAAGAGTTGCAAGCTCTTGAATGGTATTTTCCCAAGCTAGAAAAATTGATAAAAAATGATTTTGCAACCTTGGTGAGTGAAGGCATTATTGGTGAATCAGATTTAGACATGCTAGTTGATTGGTTTAAGGCATCTAGATAGAGAAGTGAAATTTTGAACAAGGGAAAAGAAAAATTCAAAGTTGTCAAAGATTTGGGTCATGATACTTTTGATTGATATTCAATAATTTGTTGAGAAAATACATTGTGTGTATCATGATGATCAAAAATCCATCGATTCTTCGGATGCCTTGGAAGATCAATTGGCGAAGGTAACTAAAGAAGAATCATCTAAAGTGTTGGGGTTTTGTACTTCTTCAATTGATAAATTTGTAAAAATACATAAGCTATTCAAAGTCTTTGAGAAGCATTTGATCGAGTATCATAGAGTGCCCAATAAGATGTTAGACACTTAAATTTCCTGCAATGTTCACTTCAGATATTTAGAAGGCCTAGATCAAGGTGCAGTCAAGGAAGCAATAGATAAATTGAGAGAATATTAGCAATGGATTCATAATGCCAATAAAGAATCAATTGCAGTAGATGATGATGGTCAAAATTGAGATTCTTCTTCAAAGAGTGCATAAGACACCTTGATGAACACCTATTCTTTGCCTATATTATATTGTAAAGCTCACTTTTGTAAAGTATTATAATGTAATATTGTAAATATTCAAAAGTGCATTCATTTTTCAATTATTGTGTTATATTTCTCAATAACTATCTCAAAGTTTGTCATCTTTGTGTATATAATGTACAAATGAGACATTGTATGGGGCTTTTGGCTTGTAAAGGGTAGAAAACAAACTTTGAGCTTTCATTTTTGGAGGACAAATAAATAATTCAAATCAGAAATTTATTCCTCAAATATTTTTGGCTTGTGTCTTTCTTACATTTGATGTGAGTCATTTGTATTCCAAATCTTTTCTTGCAGAAATCTGTGAAGTTGTTTGTTTGTCATAATCAAAACACCTTTTGATTTCCCTTTGTTGAATTTCAAATTTTATTCACAGCCTTTAATTTAATTCAAAACACCTTTCTGAGGTCTATTTAATTTTATTCACAGCCTTTAATTTCAAAGCAATTTGAATCTTCTATTTTGCAGTATTTCAAAATCCCACCCACAAAAACAAAATTGTAGAATGTAATTATTGTGAATCTTGTAATTAATTTGTCGTTTTTTCAATAAAGACAAATTCACTTTTCTTGGGAAGGCATGTTTACCCTACGATAGTTGGAAATTGGTAGATACCAATTTACTTACCAATGGGAGGGATTCCTTCTTTTCCTCCTCTACCTTGCTATGTCTTTTTAGCATTTGATCTAGTTCTTCATCCACCCATTCTGCCTTTCCCTTTGCTTTTCTTTTATTGCTTTGTATTCAACTTCTCCCCATCCTTAAGTGCTTATTGGTATGCCTCTTTTATGTTGCGGAATTCAAACATACTCATTTTCTACATGCCAAGTTGCAAGCCATTAATATATTGTGCCACCTTTTCTTGGTCTAGATCATGATGTTCAAGTTGGATCATCAGTTTGTAGATCCAAATGATAGTCCTTAGGAAAGAACTCTCACCTTCAACTTTGTGAACATTTGATCGCAACTCTCTCCTTGTCATTCTTTGCTTTTTGAGATTGTGTCTCATTCCATCACAATGGGGGATGCCCCCTTTAACTTTGTTTGTGCAATTCTAACCCTTTGCAGGTTTGAGATATTTTAAAACTCAAAGAATTATTCCATCTCATGATTCGATCGATCAATTCCTTTGGATTCAGCAATCCAGCAAAGCACGACATTTCCATCTGTGCACATTGGCCAATCCTTGATATGACTTGGAACAATCTTTCCTCTCAAAAGTTTGTATTCACCTCTTTCATCATCTTCTACGCTTCTTCCTCTCCTTGCTCATCCTCCTCTGAGTCATTGGGGTCATCTTGCTGGACAAACCCTCTCCGGTGATCTACTCCCACTGCATCCATCCTCTATTGTATCCTTCTTAAAAGTTTAGTAACCTCATCTAATTACTTGGGACATTGGCAATCTCGTCTCAGCTCGCACCAACAACTCTTTTGGGCAGCATTGTGAATTGTAGGTCAGCAATCTCCACGGGTGTGGCTAAAAGTGACACCACATATAGATCAAACTCTCTTGGATCTAGGAGATCACTTCTCCACACAGGCAACACCATACATAAATCATGCTCACTTGGATCTAAGTGATCAATTTGCCACATATAGGGCACTTTTCTCTAATACCACTTGATGTAGGGCAAGGTTTGAGGGTTAAACCAAGTAGCTTGGCAAAACAACACACCCAACAAGTAAGCATAGAGGCAGAAAATAAGAACAATGAAGAGCTTTATTGATTCTTAGTAGTCAAGGATTAAAACATGGTGCATATGCCTACAACATGGCACTAAGGCCAAATATCAAAATAACAGAGATCTCCTTAATTTATAAAGATAAGCTTTATCCTTGAGCAAGTGATCCTCACATGAGCTCAGGAATGCGCACCTATACACAACAAGGGCTTAGCAAACCTGTTACAATCTCCAAGAGATATTGATGACCTTCCCATTTGGGTGCCTCGTTCCAGTTACAACTTATCCACTCAAGGTGGATCAATATGAGTGTGGATTCTTAGGGCCACACTAGAAGTTATTGACAATTACTAAATTCAAGCATCATGGTGTACAATTGTCCCATGTCTCGGCACAATGCTATATTTGAATTCAAATTGGCAGAAATTTGATGGCAACAATCTCAAGTATTATATCAACGAACAATGCTATATGAAGTCCCAGACAACTATTGAAGGTAAAGCATAATAACACTTTTACTGTATGGCCCAGATTGTGAGACCATGGAGGAAAACTAAATGAAACCTCTATGAATAAGCAGGGAAACGACAACCAAATACCTTTGGGGCAAGTCAGCACCATCTAGAAACCATCAGGATTGCCCAGGATGAAGTGCACATTCTGTCTAGAGGTGGACAGAGAAGAAAAAAGACCTACACATTGACACAACAAAGAAAAAGCACAAAAACAAAATATTTATGGGTGATGCAGGATTGCTGATGAGTTGAGGATGCTCCTACATCACAATCTCCAGCTTGTTCTCTCCAATTCAATTGCCATCATCCTAGAGATTGACAGGAATATAGCTCAGGAATCTAATAGGGAAATGCAAGAGAATCTGATGAAATTGCTGGGTAACTGATTATAGCAGCAGCTTAATAGCATTCACCACCTCCAAAATCCATGACAAGCTAGTGGATTGACTCTGCTTGCAAAGCATTTCTGAGGCAATTGAAAGCATTCTACTCACTAAATAACAGAAATGCCAGCATTTTTAAGCCATGCAACAAGCTTCAAGACAACAAGCAATGGCTTCTCACTCTTTTCATGGACCAGCAGATGTCTTCAGGAGAATCGGTGCCTCTTTAACCTTCCCCTAGGATTGCGAATTCCATTTGGAGAGCAATTTGAAGAGATATAGAAGGTAAAAAATGGATGCTGGCGTTTCCAGGGGCCCGACTGTCTAGCTACTGCTTGCTTTGCTGCTGTTTGAATGATCTAGCTCTTCTGTTATTTTAAAATCTATTTTAATCACTTATATGAATAGCTTTACTATTGATGCTCTTTTTCTTAAATCTATACTAATCAGTTTATGGTGACTGTTATAGGTTTTCTTATCTCTGACTTTTCAAAGTATTATAGGTCTCTTCTCACCTCTTGTATCATTCTTTGGCAACCTTATCATCTGTTCCTTACAGTTTTTGTTAAGGATTATGGCCTTTTTGTAAAAGGATGCCTTTTTTTTTTTTAATACGTTATCTTTTATCCAACAAAATGAAATGACACATGCAAGAAGTGATAGTTGCCTTTTGTATTAATATTTATATCAATAGATCATATCATTTTGCAATTTGGTAGAATTCATATTTTTTGATGCATAGCTCATGCAGACAAGCACTGACACTTGAGGGGTCTAATCTCAGAATCAATCAAATAATCTAAAATGTTTTGTTATTGAATGATAATAGGTAATGTAACACCACCCCTTGACCTTAAGGAAGATGAATTGGACAAGATAATACGAGTTAATCTCAAGGGAACATGGCTTGTCTGCAAGGCAGTTGGTAAGCGGATGCGAGATAATGCAATTGGGGGGTCCTTCATTCTCCTCACAACAATCATTGGCTGTGAAAGAGGGCTTTACCCAGGAGCTTCTGCTTATGGTGCTTGTTTGGCTGGAGTCAATCATCTTGCAAGGGTAAGTATGCCAATTTTCTTTGTCTGTTCTTAGTATCATGGTTTCCTTGTGTTCTTTGCTTTGATATATTATATTTTCTGAGACACTAATATAAAGATATAAAAGGTAAAGTCCTTTGGGGATTATATCTCTAGTTCTTTGTACAAGATTTTGGAAATATTTCTCCTTGCAATGGTGAGCCTGATCACCGAATAAAAACATAATTTAGAATCTCTCTAGATGATGAATAACATTCAGAAAAATGTTTAATTAATTATTTAGATAGAAAATGATCTGACGACTGCCTGAAAAATTAACACCTTACAGAAAAAATGCCTTCAAACTTTTGCTTGCCACTTTGTTGTTACTCTCTTTGTATCTTGATTTTGTATTAGTTTTAAATCTATCCTCTATAATACAATTCTCAACAAACAAATTTAAAGAAACTTTGACACTAAATAATTGGTCAAATTTTCTCAAAAGTTTTGGAAGTCCACTAATCCCAGTTGTAAATGGTTAGTCTAGTTGGTCATGGCACTAAATAAGGATGTGGTTTCTGTTGATGACTTTAGGATTTGTGAAGAGATTGCATACCTTGTTTCTAGCTAATATACTGAATCTAACAGTTGCATTGTATTAGTCTTAATGTTGGTGCCATCTGCATAGAACCATTCTTGTAGTGTAGGAGCACACTAAATTGTCGCTAAAAAGAGCAACATTGTAGAACCAAGGTTTTTTTAATTTCAAAGTAACCTCACTCTGATCCAATTTTATAGTGCTCATGCATTACAGTAGAACCATCAACGAAAGATGGATGCAAAGCTATCGATGTTTGTGCTTTTCACAATAGCTTAAATTTTACTCTTTTAAGGGTCACTTAGCCTGGCAATCCACTTATGCCATCTGCTAGAAGCATTTCTTGATTTAATACATTGATCATTCTTTTTTCAGGCATCATTCACACATTCTGGGAATGAGTTGTACAATGAAAAAATGGATGAGCGATACTCAAACTCCCTAATCTGAATTTGAGTCATCCATAGTGTGGGGATTCTTGTACACATGAAACTGCTAGGATCAAGAGATGTTTCCATTGTGAATGAATGTAATTGGAGCCCCCTCTATAATTTCAAAGATAAAAGATTAAAAAATCAGAATACAAAGAATCTTGGTGAACAAGGGGAATATGGGTTTCGGGGAAGGAGGAACTAAGAGCCTAAGTTTGGGGATGACGGGGCAGCGATGAGGGGGTGGCACTGAAATACATATAGTACTTGAAAAAATAGTTATAAAAAGACGTATAAGTATAAGAATTACAAATGAAACTTTGGAAAACTAGTAAAACTTAGAAACTACTCAAATTTGAAGTGAACATTAGCAATTTAACATCGAACAATGAAAATTTCAAATTCAAAATTTATATTAAATTCAAGATTTCATAGTGATGATTACAATGAGTACAATGATGATAAAACATTTTAAAAATAACAAAATGGAGTGAAATGAGGCTTCTAATCATCCCCAAACTCTTCATCACTAGAATTGTTGGACTCCACATGGTAAAGCTCCTTCATACTAATACCAACTAGCCCTGTCTATGTAGCATCCTCATCGATTTGTGTTGGCTCCTCCTACTTGAAAAATGCTTGCAACTTGACATAGATCCTCTTCTTCATCTTCTTCTTGTCCTCCTCAACCCTCTTGTACTTGTAAGACTTCACTCTCACTCTTCCACTCTCACACTCATGCTATCAACTTGCTGTTGATTTGTGTTTGAGTTAAAATGAGGATTTGAGGGTGTTTTATAGGGTTTGTGGGGCTTAGGTGGGGCCTATTGGCCATTAGGGTTCGGCCTTGGTCATTGGAATCAATAAAAAAATTATGGTTTTTTAATTTGAAACTTTTTTTTCCCGTTTGGGCATAAGAGATGCCTGGGCATCCCTAAAACGCTTGGGAGACTCCTAGGAGTTATCTAGATGCCTTGGGGATGTCCTAACGTCCCCGACAACCTGGTGGCATTTCTTGTGTCTCGACAAAGCTGGTAGTGTGGCAGGGGGACATTTCTCTGAAGTCCCTGCATCTCAAAAATGTTGTAAACGTTGGGTTGTTTGGGGGGACACGTCCTTGTGGAACATTGCAAAATATCAAACCAAAATAACAAAATATCAAGTTGGACATTCATACTGAGAAAACTCACCTGAGTGTTATAATAACAAAAAATTCTATTTATCATGACTCCAAGGGACTCAAAAACTATTGAATCATATTATCAAACAAAAATAAGATCAAACCAGCCAAGTGGTCAAGTGAGGAGGATCATCTCATGTGTGATCCCAATCACTCATGTCCATAGGAAGGATGAGGATGATTATTATGGGTGGATCATCTCACTTGCAACCCAACCACTCCTATCCATAGGAGGATGAGCATGATTAGTTTGGGTTCCTAACCTGATTGTGCATCATTTTATAGTACCTTCTAGAGGGGTTCATGTGCATCTCTATTGTCATTTTGGTAGGAGGCACAGGTTGGTGAGATAGCAAGGGCCAATCCAAGATTTTATCATTTCTAAGAGGTGCTCCACTTCCTCTTCTTCAAGTGGAGATACCTTCAATAAAGCAGGGAAAATTCTGTCTTTCTCTTGGACCTCCATATAGTACAAATTTTTTTTTGCATGCAATGGTCAGTGACCGTTTTTGGTGGGTATTGCCATTCCCACTCGTTCACTTTAGTATTGGATTCAGTACAGGCATTGGTAATTCAATGTTCGCTAGCTTTTGACGGCACGGAGAAATACTGAGTTTGGAGGGAGTTATGTATATTTTTGTGGTTAAGTTAATTATTTAACTTGATGATTTATTATAAAGTCAAATTGACTTTATAAAGTGAAATGCCACTTAAATATTTCATAAAGTGATAAATAAATCACTTAAAGGCAAAAGTGCACCCAAAGTATTCAAAGGGGCAACTATTGAAAAGACTTAAAATACATTTTTAATGTATTTTAAATGGCAAAGTTGTGCTTTCCTGAAAGTCGTGCCTTTTTGAGGAGATATAAGGCAAACAGTTGCAAGTCGACCTCACTTATGATTATTTGACATTGCAATTTTTATCTTCTCTGAGAACAAGGGTTTCAAGAAAATCTTCATTGGAGAACGACAATTCTTCATTGAATCTGTGATTGTGAGGTACCGGTTGAATGATTACCATCGTGGGAGCTTCATTCAGAAGTTCATTTGTGCTTCATCTGAATTTATTTGTGCATATTTATCAGTTTACAATAAGGGAGAGGGTTTCTTCATCAAGGACGCCATCTTCATCAAGTTTTCCAGCTTCCAATAAAGCCACACCATCTCTCTCAGAGGCCGTACTATTTGCCTTGGAAGGCGTGTTGATTTGAGAAGGGCATTTGAAGCCAGAGGCTAAAACACCTCCTTTTCTACCAGTTTCAGTGTTTCATCATTGGCGCCCAACCTACTCAGCTCCATTTCACCAGCTATTGCATGGGAGAAAGCAGATCTGAGGTTCTGGCGTGCAATCTTGACAGTTCCAGCATATCTTGCCTGGCATGCACCAATCTTTCTTATTTAATTATTCTGGAGGTTTTCGGGTACGTTGTTTGTATGTAATCCCTTTGTATGAATTGCCAGATCTTAAATAGTATTGCAATTGCTCAAGAAATTCTTGTATTTCAGTATTATTTCCATTTTTATGCTTGGCGCCCCTTCTACTTCTATCTAGAATTCTTCTTAAAAACAATCAAAACATAAAAAGATAACCAAAAAATTATAGGGATTGAGTTGTGGAGCTAGTTGGGCTCTTCACAGGAGTATCCGAGCTGCAATCCTACCAGCTTGGAGGGTTAAATATACATACGTGGCCTTATTAGAAGAGATATAACAGGTATTATTCACGCAGGAGGCCTGGTGGTCAGAGAAATCCATTTCAGGATTTTACTTTTGAAAACCAGTTCGAAGATATACCTTTTGAAAACATGGGTGACAGGGATGAGGTTGAACAACCTTGAAACCGGGTTCATAACGAAGATTTCGAGGCCAGAGATGTTCTGAGAGGCCTAGTGACAGGACAGGAACAGGTTGCTAACGTCCTACTACAACTTACTACAGCAATACAACATATATCTATTCCCAAGCGCCTGAATCAGGATCAGGAGGAGGATGGTAGTATCCATGGAGTTCCACGTCTCAGAGTGACTCTCGCACGTACCTATTACAGGCCTACTCGCTCTACCTTTGCCAGAAATGAGCCACAAGAAGGTAATGCGGATGAGGAGGAAGGTAACGTGATCTTTGGAGACAATGTTATGGCACTTCATGATGAGTGGGATGCCTTGCCACAAAGAGTTCAGAATCACCTTAACTTTGACAGGTTTATAACACAAAAAAGAGAACACGACCGAAACATGACAGATAGGAGACCTTGGAATAGGAACAATGATCTCAGACATGGTACTAGTAAGCTCACACTCACGACCTTTGATGGCAGTGGAAGAGTCACAGCTAGAGCTTGGGTTAGCAAGCTGGACACATTCCTAAACCTATGTCCTATCACAAAAGAGGATGCCATAAAGTTCGCAACCCTACATTTGGATGGCATAGCCCATGATTGGTGGCACCATGGCATGGTGACACTACAACATGATAGGATCATTACTTATCTTGAATTCACAAATAGGTTGGTTGAGAGATTTGACAAACGAGATCCAGAATTATACTTTAAAGATCTCACCCAGCTGAAGCAGTTGGGTTGTTTAGAATCCTACATTGGAAAGTTTCAAAAGCTCTCAGTCATGGTAACCGGCATATCAGAGAGATTGGTTATACTCTTCATAGAGGGCCTATTTGAGCCTATGAAAGGTTGGATCAAGGCATTCAATCCACCTACCCTGCAAGAGGCTATGAGAAAAGATCGTAGTATGGAACTTACTGCACCCCATAGTAAGTTCAACTCCAAGCCGTCCTCATCCTACAATGATAACAGATTTGATCCAAGGAAAACAGAAAATTCAGACCAAAAGAAAAAGTTTGCAGCTCCTTTGGATCGAGAAACGATCAATGATTTACGTAGGAAAAAGCTTTGATTTTATTGCAAAGGGCCGTATGACATTAACCATGACTGTCCCCTCAAGCCTAAAGGGCAAAATAGGCACATGGAGTGGTATTTTGAGGGAGAAGATATGACTGATTTTTCAGACCAGCAAGCTGTACAAGATGATTCAGAGTTAGAAAAATCAGAAAATGAAGTAGAAAATGAAGTGGAGATGGAGCTACAAGAAGCTCACATGTCAAGCATGCAAAGAGAAGGTTCTTTCAGACTACGTGGACTATTGGCTGGTCAAAGAATCATTTCATTGCTTGATACAGGTGCAACACATAATTTTATAGATGCACGATTGTTTGAGAAAAGAGGAATTCAAACTCAAGAGTTTGAAGGGATTAGAGTGAAGGTTGCTGATTGTTATACTCTTACCAGTGATAGAATGATTCCATAGTTACCCATGAAAGTTACCCATGAAACTCAATAATTTTGAGTTTACAACAGATTTCTATGTGGTGAAGATGGGCAACACAGATGCAGTTTTGGGCATGAAGTGGCTTCATGCAATAGGTGAGTTCACACTCAACCTTTGAGATATGGAGATGAAATTTAAGGTTGATGGGACCAACCACGTACTCAAGGCCACCAAAGACAACAATTTGAAGGAGATAACACTCAAGAGAGTGGAGAGGTTAATTCGGAATGACATGGTTGAGTGGGCAGCAAAGTGTCAGTTGCAACCATCTTATGAGGAGCAACATAAAACGCCTTATCATCTCGATGTACAAGAGCTTCAGATGAAGCATACTAAGGTGTTTAGTGATATACCTCATGGTAGACCTCCAGACAGGGGCATAGAGCATATTATAGAGTTGGAGGAGGGCACCAAGCCCATTATGATCACTCCTTACTAGCACCCTAAGCAATTGAAAGATGAGATAGAGAAAACCATCAAAGAATTACTCGCTATGGGACACATCAGGTTGAGTAAGTCTCCATTTGCTTCTTCAGTTGTATTGGCGAAGAAGGACGGTACACTCAGGATGTGTATCGATTATAGGATGTTGAACAAGAAAACCATCAAGAACAGGTATCCTATTCTGTGTATTGACAAGCTGATTGACGAGCTACATGGGGCTTGCTACTTCTCGAAGATAGATTTGAGGACAGGGTACCATCAAATTAGAGTTCGAGAGGACATTTAGAAGACAACCTTTCGGTGTCATTATGGACATTATGACTTTTTGGTTATTCCTTTCGATTTAACCAACGCTCTAGCCACCTTTTAGTCCACGATGAATAGGGTCTTCCAGCCTCAGTTGAGGAAATTCGTTCTGCCATTCATCAATGACATATTAGTCTACAACAGATCTTGGGAGGAGCACATGGTTCACCTAGATGCTGTGTTGAGCATACATGACAGGGAGTCCTTGTACGCCAAGGAGTCCAAGTGTGCATTGGGTATGGCAGAACTATTATACTTGGGTCACATTATCAGCGAAGAGGGAGGTCGTATGGATCTAGATAAAGTTCGTGCTATCATTGACTGACCTACATCGAAGACTTTGACACAGCTCAGGGGGTTTGTTGGTTTATGCACCTTCTACTGTCAGTTTGTCAGTGGGTTATTGCGACATGCTGCGCCACTAACAAATTTGACAAACAAGGGAGGTTTCGTTTGGACACCTCTAGCACAAAAGTGTTTTGAGAAGTTAAAACATTTGATGACTACTTGTCCAGTCTTAGCCATACCAGATTTCACCAAGTCGTTTGAGCTACACTGTGATGCTTGTGGAGAGGGTATTGGTGCGATTATTATGCAGGATCGACATCCTATAGCTTTCGAGAGTAGGAAGCTGAGGGGTCTGTTGGTGTGTGTTTTGAGTACGCCACCAAACACAGAATAAAATGCCCAAGGACACTTTATCCTCTCTTGAAAATTGATTGCAAATACCTAGAAGATAATACAATAACTCCAATGTTTCTTTTGGTCAGGTCATGACATGTGGATAAGGCCAATGGGCGTTGTGATTTGCGAGTAATCACAAGGGGACTTACGTTATAATTTGTTTGCAAATTGAGGACTTAGATAGTTTTCTCATTGAAGGCTCTTTTGATGGGTATTTCAGATTTTCCAAAAGAAAAAGGCAAAAGGATAAGGGTTTAGAGATCTAAACTATGCCTAAGAACTCAAGAGACAGTAGCAACTAGATAAATAGGGTAACCACACTTTGTTTCGCCTCCTTCGGACAACTATGCAAAGCGGGTGCAATCTTCAATGGAAGTGATAATGATTTTCATGTTTGAATTGATAATTTAAAACAAACAGAAGTTAAGCATCCACAAATTAATGGCTCAGGCTAACTTTACACATTGAATGCAAATCATCCATTCAACAAAAGTATGAGCTTAATTTCATCCACCACTGCTATCAAATCTATCATTCACTAACAAACATGTAAATGAAATACTACTTTAACTCTACTCTAGATGTTGAAGGAGAAGTATGAAAACCTTGCACACTACTTGAAAACAAAAGTGGTTCTTAGCAAATCATGCACAAGAGCTTTTAGAAACGGAAATAGTTTTGTCGCAACAATCTTATACAACTCACTTCACATATTACAAATGAGGGATGAGCTCAATTTATAGGCTCCCCAATTACAATTCAATGGCCAAGATTGATTTAGGATCAACGGCCGAGATTACAAAATAAAACCCTAATTAGGGTTTGCCATAATTAACTACCTCTCAACCAATGAGAAAATTACATTTTGGGACAGTTGTCCTTCTTGCTAAATATAAACCAATTCCATGGATAAGTCAGGTTCATTGAACCTAGACATGTTGACTTGGAACAATTTGATTGGTTGGAAGATGACGAGGCGCCACCTTAGCGTGCTGGATGTCCTCCTTGGTCTCCTTGTTCTTTTTCCATGTACTTGCCTTAGAATATCTTCCTTTGCCGACGACTCTGTCTTTTGTGCTTGTTTCTTCCTGGCTTTGATCTTGGATTTCCTTCGAGATTTTGATTTCTTCTTCTCACTTGCATTTGAAGTCTGGGAGTCTCCCCTTAGAGCAGTTATTGAACTTTTTCTTCCTAATTGTTTTGAAATTCCTTCAAGTGCCCTGAATTTGGAGAAGAAGTCTCTTGTGCCTTCACCATAATGGAAGAAATTGGAACTTTCTTTGTGAAGTATTTCCCATACTTAGCCAAATTTTGGCTATTCAATTTCATTCTGTAACGCCTTCATGTGGACCATTCAACGCTTAGCCAAGATTTTGGCCATCTTTATGCTCGAATGAACTTTGCCTGTGGATTTGTCTTCAATTCTGAGTTTGGCTTGTGCTAAGTAGGGCAGACTCCATCCTTGGGCAAGAATTTTATTCATTTCCTCTTTATTTCTCTTCATTTTTCCTGTTTTCTCTCCAACACTTGGTCAAAATTTGATCCTTTTATTGTAGGAAAATTCCACACTTAGCCATTTTTTGCTTCTTCTTGGCAAATTTTATCATGTTTGTTTCTAACCCTGGTAGACTTTGGCACATGTCATGCCAATTTTCTATTATGCTTGAGTGGACTTCCTCATTGGCAAGCCAATTATTTTTCTTTCTCCTTGGCGGACTTGGCTGTGTCTTGGACAAGGCGGACTTTGAAGCTGGCTTGGATAAGTGCATGGTAGACTTCAAGGTTGGCTAGACATGCTTTGGCGGACTTCATCTTTGGCCAGACCATGTCTACTTCCATTTGGGCGTACTTTGACTTCGGCTTGCCATCTTCATACTAGGCGAACTTGGCGAGTGCTTAGACATTCTCATGCTTGGCGCCCTTTGCCAATGCCTTAGAAACTTTTACCATGCTAGGAAGGGGGGCGAACTTCAAGATTTTCATGCCAAGGGCAGACTTTGAAGCTGGTCGGACGAGATGCATTTTCCTCTAGGCGCACTTGACCCTGTGGCTGGACACCTCCATGGCGGACTTCACCAATGCTTGGACATGCTTCCCTGTTGGAAGTCGGACTTTGCCTTGTGCCTGCCATTTGATTAATTCAAATATTTCAAATTCTCTCTCCTTCTAGGTTGGGCGAACTTGGAGATTTCTCTGCCACTTTGCCATTTTTTATTTGTGCCTTAGGAATTTATCCAAGCTAAGAGGGGCGGACTTCATACTTGCTCTGCTAGACATTCTTCATTTTGTGTAAAAGAATTTTATTCCGTTATGCCGAGGAGTGATTTTCGTGCTGGCCTAACCTCTTCTCCCTCTAGATATTTCTCCATTTTTCATGCCTTAGAAAAATAAAATTTTATTTTTCTAAGTTGGGCGAATTTCTTCACATTTCCTTGCCAATGGCGTATTTTATCTTCCATTTGTCTAGGGCGGACTTCACCCTTCTCCTTGCCATGGCGTATTTTAACCCTGCTTTGTCCAATGGCGGACTTGGCACATGTTCATTCCATTCATCTTTCCCTTTCTCCCCATGGTGGACTTGGCTTCCTCCTTGCCATGGGCGGACTTTGGTCTTGCTTTGCCTTGGGCGGACTTTACTTCTTGTCTTGCCACTCACTTGGCTTGGGCGGACTTCTTGTCTTGCTTGCCATTGACTTTTTGGGGCGGACTTTGACCTCACCTTGCCAGGGCGGACTTCAGCCTTCTTGTGCCATGGGCGGACTTGGCCTCTTCCCTCGCCATCACTTCTTCCTTCCTTGGGTGGACTTCATGCTTCCTCAAGCCATGGGCGGACTTGGAGGTCTCTCATGCCATGGCGGACTTCAGCCTTGGCTTGCCAATGCCTACCTTTGGCATGCCAAAGGTAGGGCGGACTTCATGTCTTGTCTACCATTCTTTCCTCATGGGCGCCCTTCATCAAACTTAGCCATTTTCACCAAACTTTTGCCATTTTACCTTGATTTCCATGATTTCTGGAGGCGTGTTGACTTCATGCTCCGTGGGATCCCAAAATAGAAACTTTCCAAAAATAGAAACTTTCTAAAAATAGAAAAAGCAAAAAGCATCCCTAAAAAACAGGAACTCCAGAATGGCCTAAAAATGCCAAAAATCAAAAAGCAAAAAGCAAAAAAGCAGAATCCCTAAAAAATAGGAAGTGTCAGAATTGACTCAAAGCAATGGCGTTCCTTGTCTACCGGTCCTTTTGAGCACTTCCATGACATCTAGGCACTGATACGGGCTTGAATTCTCTACTTGGCTCAGATGATTTCTACAAAACTCTAACTCCTCATTGTAAATAAAATGGTGACAAGCAGTTGCGCTGCCAAGGCAAAAACCCAAAAAGCAAAAAGAAGGGGGTCCCCATTTGCAATGGGGCGATGTGTGAAATAGGTCACAACAGGGTCCTGAAAGGAGTTATAACATTTATAAGGAAATGTTGGCCATCATGCACGCAATGGCCAAGTTTAAGCAGTATTTTGTTGGCGGTAAGTTTTGTGTAAAAATTGATCACAACAACTTAAACATTTCCTAGGACAGTGAGATTTGAATAAGAGACAACAAAAATGGATTAGCAAGCTTCAGTCATATGATTTTGACATCTCTTATGTCAAAGGCACTCAGAACATAGTTGCTGACGCATTATCTTGCCGTCCTCATTTGAGCTCCATGGCAGAGGTTACAGAGGACTAGAGACACATGATAGTTGCAGAGTATGCCAAGAATTCGTGGGCTTCTGGCATTGTAGATGGGACAGTACAGGATAGTAGGTACTCTCTTGTGAGTGATCTTATCATTTACAAAGGGAAGATATTTTTAGTCCCAAGTTCTGAGATGAGGGACAAGGTGTTGAGAGCCTTCCATGATTCACCCATGACAGGTCATCCCGGTTACTTTAAGACCTACAGACAGGTACAGGAGAGATTTTCTTGGAAAGGTCTCAAATCAGATGCTCTTCAGTATGTCAGGGAATGCTCTGTTTGTCAGCAGAACAAGCAAGAGCATACATACCTTGCAAGGTTACTTCAACCGCTTCCTATTCCTAAGAGGAAGTGGGAATGCTTGTCCATGGACTTCATTACGGGCTTGCTGAAAGCTCAAGGGAGAGATAGAATTTACATGGTAGTAGATCGATTGACGAACTACGCACATTTCTTCTGGATCACTACTACCTACTTAGCTACACAGGTGGCGGATTTGTTCTTTCGTGCGATATTTAGGTTGCACAGTTTTCCTTAGAGTATTGTTAGTGACAGAGACAACAGATTCATGGGTAATTTCTGGCAGGAGTTATTCAAACTATGTGGGATTGAGCTTACTCCGAGCACTAGTTACCACCCATAGACAGATGGACAGACGAAGACTGTCAACAAATGGGTGGAGGGATACTTGCAGAATTACATTTCTGGGCAGCAAAAGGCTTGGGTGAAGTGGTTGCATCTTTGCGAGTACTACTATAATTCCACTCACCATATGACCATCCAGATGACACCATTCAGGGATTTGTATAGCTATGATCCTCCTAGTTTCTTGGATTTATTGTTGAGTGATTGCAGAGTATCGAGTGCTAGAGATCTGTTACACGAAAACGAGGATATCATAAGGGCTCTTCATGAGAACATTCAAAGGGCTCAGAATTAGTAGAAGCAGTATGCTGATCAGAGGAGAGTTGAGCGGTCTTTTGAGATCGATGACATGGTGTATCTGATGCTTTAGCCTTATAGGCAGTCCACCCTTCGGAAGAAGGGTGTTGAGAAACTCAAGCCATGCTATTATGGACCGTTTTGGATTAATCAGGCGTGTCGGCGAGGTGGCTTATGAGTTAGAGTTACCGGTGGATAGTAAGGTTCACAATGTGTTCCATGTGTCGCGCCTCAAGAAGGCGTTGAGATAGTATGTGATTCCTTCTTCAGATTTACCACCCCTGGATGATCAGGGGAAATTGATTTTAGTACTTGAGGCCATTCTAGATTCCAAAGAGCGTCATCTGCGAAGGTGCGTTGTTAGGGAATTTTTGGTAAAGTGGAGAGATCTACTGACAGAGGATGCAACTTGGGAGGGTGACAGTATTCTACAACATCTAGCTTTGAGTTTGCTTGAGGACAAGCAAATTCGGGGAGGGTGGACTGTAATGTCCCCACTCTAGTCAGTATTCAAGAGCAGTGGAGTGAGCCTATTTCCGGATACCCGTAGGTAGGTCAGAGGCAGAATTATGATCCTAGTGATTGTTGGCCTATTTCCGGATACCCATAGGCAAGTCAGAAGCAGTATTAGGGTTTCTAGCTATTTGGATATCTCTTTTGCGGATTCAGGGGTTTGCATGTTGGAGTTTTGTTGTTTGGTTTATGGATTCCTCCTGGGTTTTTAGAGAGCTTCAGAGGGATGTGACATGCATTTCAATTAGGGGTTTACATGTAGGATTGGTTTTTAGATTCTTTCTGGGTTTTCAGAGAGCTTCGCATTGGTATGACATGCATCTACATTTGACAACCTTTTCTGGACTTACTATTTTTAGTAAGTTGTGACGGTTGTCCGGTTTGTGCTCAAAACGCATTTGGAGTCATTTACTATATTTAGCATTATGCTATTTATAGTAAGTGCTATTTTTAGCAGTCCAGTGTTGGGGTTTCTGGTGCATATCAATATTTCCAATGCATATCAATATTTCCGATGCATGCCAATATTTCTCAAGATAGAGCTTTGGGATGTTACTATTTTTAGCAGTGCTATTTATAGTAAGTTTTAATGCCCCCTTCTCAGCAATGATCATTGGAGTTGGTCATTAGCCTATTCCGGAGACCCGTAGGCTACTTGGAAGCAGAAATTAGGGTTTCCTATCATCTAGGAGGATGTTTCAGCTTTTTCAAAAGCTTGCATATGGAGTTTTGGATTTTTGATTGTGGATTTTTCCTAGGTTTTTGGAGAGCTTTGCAATTATATGACCTGCAGGGCATTTGGGCAACTTTTCTAAATTTACTATTTTTAGTAAATTCTATTTTTGGTAGTGTCATAGTTGGCAGTAGCATAGAGAGCTTTCCTCTTCAGGCAGTGCAGTGAGTATTTTGGTTTTTGGTTTTGTGGTGCATTCATGGGAGAAATTAATTATTTTAAGCTAAGTTACTGGGTTTGGCCCTGGGAGGCTTGGGTTAGATCTGGGTTTGGAATTCGGGTCCGGTTCGCCCAAATTCGACCAGAGTTCAAAAAACCGACTGTGGGTTCGAACCGGGTTTGGAACCCAGACTGTGGGTCCGACCAGGGTTCGAATTTTTCAAACTCGGGTAGAATTTCGTGCATAGGCAAATGTAAAAACACCTTTTTGCAATTTTTTGTAATTTTTTTCAGTCTTTGTTGACTTTTAAATAGGTTTTTTTTCCCTTTCAAGCCTAATATGTGCCTCTAAAACATGAAATAGGTAAAGAGATAGTGTTTTCAATGGGCTGGCCTGTAAAATAACTATTCTAGTTTAGTGTTTTGAACCAAGCATAGACATTTATTTCATCCTTAAAATTTGCATGGGACCACCCATGCCGCTCACATGTCAACAGAAAATCCAGTTATACAGTCACATGGCATTAATGTCTTATTCATTTAGCTTGCTTACAAAGCAATTTGGCTGTGCGATTGTGATCTCTTTTGTTTTTAACTTTTTATCCATATTTAGCTTCAAATAGTTGGAAAATAACGCCTTTGCCTCTAAATTTTTATGTTCTTGATGGAATTTGGTCAGCTTGTGTAGAGCTCTTTTTTCAAAAATTTTTTTTTTCTAAGATTAGATCCAGATATGGATTCTTGTTAGGTTGATTGCATGTCTTGGATTTTGAGTATAAAGTGGTGGTGTATTTTTCATTTTTGCTATGTTATTTGACTATTAATATGGTGGTGTATTCTGAACTTAATTACTGCTACAAATATGTATATATTTCTGATTTCTATATGTTTTTGTATTACCTAACCCAAAACAAACCCAAATCCTAAAAAACAATTTCTTGAACCGGCGAACCAGGTTCTCGAACCCAAACCCGAACCCAAAATTGAACCGGTAACTTAGATTTTAAGTCATAAAGGTTATATTTTTGTTTTATGACCCCTTGGCCTAGAGACGTAACTTCATGTTGTTTTAAAAAAGGGGACTTAAGGGTAGACGCCTCATTTAGAGATTATTTTGATAATTCTAAAGTCAAATATTGCTTAAGAGGAGTTGGACGCCACCTTTAGAGAGGATAATATTTTATTATCAAATTTTATGTCTCCTTCAAGTTGGATGCCACCATGAGAAGGGAAAAATACAGTCAATGCAAATTCAAATTACCTCGAGGGTTTGGGTGCACTTTCTAGAAGCTTCTGGAGGACCTTCTCAAAATCTATAAAAGGATGCACTTGCTCTTCATTTCTCATCCATGAAGAATTTATAACTTTATGCTACCGAAATGGTGAGTGGGTTGCTTCGAGGAATGCATACCTCCTAGCTTGGGCTTGGTTTCTTGCTTGAAAGATAGCAACTAACTAAGTGTGATGATTGTTTCTTACTCACAGGGACAGATTGAGATATTGTTATGGAGTTCTTTGCTGATTATGATCATTTTTGAGTTTGCTGGTCTAGTCTAGCTGAAAGTCTTTTTTGTTCGTAGTTCATTGAGTGAATTTTTATTGGTTGTGGGTAGTTGCTAGTTATTTTCCTATGTCTTGGGCAACCCTACTGGAGAGTTTGCAGATTTTTTTATGAAGTTTCTGATTTTATCTTGTGAAGTCACCCTTCTTGGAGGGTCGTACCTTTCTGGAGTTGTCATTGGGATTTGTGCAAAATAATATATGAACTCTTGTTGCAGTGTGTTGATTGGGATTTGGGCGCCTATCTCCTAGGAAGCTTTTGGCTTTCGTTTCAAGTCATTTGAGTGAGGTTGGAGTGAGTTACAAGTATTTTAGTGAGTCTCAGTGTTGCTGATCTGATATTTCAGTTTGCTGGTTCAGTATTTCAGTTGTAGTAGTTTGAGATTTTGGTGTGGTTTCCGTAGTTGGAGGGTCCTTGATGCTTGGGGAATCATATTATATCAATTGGAGCTTCATTGGCACATCTAACGATTGAGTATTTGCAGGATTCTATCTCATTGTAAAGCTGTTACAGTAGTACTGTTCAGCTATCATTCATATCTTGCTAAGTTACATTGTGTTTCCCACTTTTAGTGGAAGAGACAGGCCTCACCGTCTTGCATGTTGTACTGGGGTTGGCTTGCCACCCTTCTTTACTTTCAGTACTCATATCTCTGATCGGCTGAGCCGTCCATTATTTTCTATACTTGCATTCATATTGCTGATCGACTGTGCCATCAAATCACTCCTGCTGAAATACACGGTCGAGTTGCATAACTTTACTTTCCAGCATTGTAGTCTTTGAGTTTGAAGGCTAACGATCCCCGACGGCATATGCTCACACCTTTCCCTACATTGGGGATCCTAGTGTACATTCTTGGCGTAGGGTTACTTTCTAGTATTGTTTGAGATTTTGGGCTTAACGCTGACGGTTTCCGTTGTTGGAGTGTGTTAAAAATTTGAAAAAATTATAAACCATGTTTATGCTCGTTGCTCTAAAATGGACTGAAGAATCAAAATGGGTATTGGTGCATTAGAAGAGTGATCTCCAGCCGATCATTTAAAGCATTAGTTGGTGATTTTTGATGGAGATTTGAATTTATTGGAAGAAATCGAACTTACACAAAGGGGACTCCCTTGCTGCCAGGAAAGCTTAGTTTTGACCAGCACGTCTTGGGCCTTCGGTTGCTGGGTTTTTGAGGTTTATTTGTGGTAGACTTGGTGCTGGAAAAAGTGGTGTTTGGAAGTCTAAAGCCTGGAGTTGTTTCAGTGCCATTTTGGCAGCTTCATTGCTGCTGCAACAAGTTTTTCCAGGTCTGATAATTACATTGTAATATTCTGATAAATAACAGAAAATGATTGCTTATGTTGTTGGTTACAGTCTCTATTGAATGGCTTTAGTTTCTTGTGTTATCTGTTCATCGCAATCTGCTCTTAATGTTATATACTCTTGCAAACTAATTGAAAACAAAACACAAATACATCATTGAACAAGCAACCAGCAAACAGAGACTTTTCAAAAAAAAAAAAAAAAACAGGGGTCTATGTTACAAAATCCAGCATTTTCATAGATAATTCCTTCCCATCATCCTTTTCTCACCATTTTCCTCATCAACCCTCTTCCATTGATACAAATCTTTCTCCCTTGGCTTTCCCAAATCTCTAATCTGTGAAATATCTATTCCTTACATCCATAAATCCCTAGTTTTCCTTGCCCAAATCATCCAAATAATTTCCATAGCCTTCCCTAACTCTCCATTGCAGTCACACACAACACGGGATTTTAGTTTTGTCCTTCACATTAGATCTTCAACAAATATGCGCACACCACATTCACCCTACTTAGGGTCACACACTCAAATATTTTCAAGGCTAATTTGGGGCTGAAAATGCCATCCTAGGAAGTTGACTGAGGCAACTTGCCATATAGCTAAATCCCAATTTTCCTCCATTAAAATTCTGACATCAAAATCTGGGCACTTAAGGCATTTCTGGATATTTTATAGGCAGAATGGACTTAGGAAACCAAGGCCAGAAATCACTGAAATTTTCAGTCATCAAGGCAAAGGACACTAGCACACATCACAGTTGTAGACACCAATTCCCATCATGTTGTCCAACACTTTTGGAGACACAAATTCCCCACGTCCAGGCTTGTCAGAAATTGCTGAAAGTTTCCAACACCCTTCTTCCAACTTCCCACAATGCATTTCGTTAATCAGATCCCATTTATCTTTAGTCACAGGGGCATATTTTCAACTTTATATTTCCATTTACATGTTTCTGTCCCAATTTAGTATTAATTTGACTTAATTTCAAGAACTCTTCAGTATTATTATATTTCCGTTACATTGTCAGAACATAGGTCAGATTTTTGTTAAAGTTGAACTAATACACTGAAAGAAAAAACTCAGTAGTTTATATTCTCCCGCATTCTATTAACTAAGGTTCATCATTTTTGTTCTTTGATTCTGTGAAATCGGTTCTCTTGCACCTGAAACCTTTTGATACACAATCTGAACAGCAGCAAGTAACACATTTAAATCTGATCAACACATAATGAAAAAAACATAACATTTCCCTCTTTCTATTCACATGTTCTTGCTTCCTCTCTCTTTCATCTTTTCTCATTCCCTTTCTTTGCTTCTATTCAAACAACTAGGATTCTTTTTCTCAACACTTGAGCTTCTTATTTCAACACCTCCCAAATCTACTTTTCTATTCAAAGCATCTCTCTAACTCTTCCCAAGACCCACTTTTCTTGCCCCAAGACTTATCCTAATCCATCCTTCCTCCTTTCTTCCACCTTTGCCCCTATAACATGATTTTTCCCTTCAAACTTGTTCATGCCCCTTTCTCACTGTGATTCTCACCTTTTCTATTGTAGCTCTCCCCTTGTACATCATAGTTTTCACCTCAATCCTACCATGTCTCAACTTCCCCCAATTCCCATTGCTAAAGCATCATATGATTGCTTCACAACTACAATCGCTTAGAAATGCGATTGAACCTTCTACTAATGGTATTGGCCTCTCTTCCTTGGTCAATGCCTTAAGCAAAATGATTGTAAGTTTCAATCCATTGTTTAGGGGCTACTCTTGCAACATAGTGACTACATAATCCATGTCAATACTCCTTATTCACCTACTTCCCAACCGTTCGATACATCCACTTCCTCCCCTTCCTCTTCTGACCTACCCTCCCAACCGCAAGTGACCATTCCTATCTCTATCACTTTATCTAATATTTGGCTTCTTATCTCCACCAATGTGTCCCATGCCTTGCCTCTCCTCTCTACCACTTCTCTTCCTCCCCATTCACAAGCTCAAATCTTGTTTCCCCCTCCTAATCCTTCCTTTGCCTTCCACACTTCATTGCCTCTCACTCCAATTTTCACCTCTTTCCACCTATTTCCTAGTATGCCTAGTTTCTTTCTTATCTTGATCCCTCTATTTTGGCATGCTCTTGTTTCCATTCCTTCTTGGACCACATCAATATTTCCCTCCTCTGTATGGATTATCTTTCCCTCCTTTACCTCCCTGTTATACCCAATCATCTAAGCCTACCATGGCTTATGTCCTACATCACCTAAGAACAATGCAACAAAAACTGAATTCTCTTCCTTCTACACATGAAGTAACTATAGATCTACATCATAATCCCTTTCTCACATTTTGTGTCTTCCATTTCCTCCTACCCCATTGTGCAATGTATTATGGTAAAGGATACCTTACAATGTACATGCGGTCTTTTAAAGCAACTTGTATAGATCTTATATACAATGACCACATATTAGCAAAATGTTCTCCAAGAATGCTCAAGGACTATGCACTTGAGTGGTTCTATTCTCTCCCATGTAACTCTCTTCACTCCTTTATTGAGTTTGCATAGGCATTCATTAGACACTTTTAAGCTCACGTTGAATTCAAAGTTAAATTTACTAATTTGGTAAACTACAAGCAAGGTTCTATGAAGTAGGTGAGCGACTTTGTTTTTTTTTCACAATTTCAGTTTATTCTCACAAAGATGCAGTACCACTTACCAGATGATGAGATTCAATGCATCTTTGTGGATAATCTACTAGCACCTATCTAAGACAAAGTACTATTTCCACGCTCTCAAATTTTTTGGATTTATGTACTAGTTTGAGAGATTATGAGACCAAGCTAGAAAATGTCAATCAATTGGCTTGTGATCTCTCCTCCTTCTACCTTATCTACTCTTGCTTCTGTTTCTTCTCCTTTCCTTCCAAATTTTATAAACTTCCTTTCTAAAACAATGATTGTAATCCAAACTTTTCAAAGATAGAATAGAAACCAATTTTAATCATGCTGATTTGTCCCCTTCCTCTTTTTCTTCTAATGCTATCTACTTTAAACCATATGTTATGTCCCTTGAAAATATTTACCCCAAATGTATCAAAATACAATAACTTATTAAAATGATCCTATTGCATTAATTTTATTAAAATGCAATAACTTATATAATAAATTAATGATGATTTCGCACAACACACAAAATAAAATAAAATAAATAAAATTAAATACAATACAAAATATAATTACCAAACCTAAAGCAAAACAAGCAAGCCACGATTAAGTCAAATAATGAATTGACTCTAAGAAGCAATACGACAGTTGATGAAAATTCATGTCCAAGAGACTCATTAATAGTTATAAAGGAGGGATGATACAAGAAGGAAAATCATTGAATGGTAGAAAGAGATGTAATGTCCGCTTTCTAGCTAGTGACTCGAGGAACAAGGTTAGCCTATTACTACGGTTCATGTAGGTTAACGGGATGATTAGGGAATCTTTCTGAGGGGTTTCAAGACTTGTCCTTGTTACTTACTATTTTTAGTAAGTGACATTTCATGTCACTGATGGCACACTTGCAGTTGATCTTGGCCAGGGGACACTATCGAGAGGTCATTTGGATATCTAGGCTAGGAGTTATGGATTTATTAAGTCACGCCATTTAATAATATTCTATTATTAAGTGATTTCGTGATTTAATGTTATAAAGTGAAAGTGACTTTATTAAAAGAATATTTTAAGTCACTTTATGAAATATTTAAGTGAAAATTCACTTTGACAAATGTTTTAATATTAAATTATATGAGCTTGTGAAAGTGGCGCTGCTTTTCAAGAGAAGATATTTGTGTTGACTTGTCAAAACGTGAAAACCCTAAAAGTGGCATCCAAACTCCATAAGGCAAGGGTTTCAGTTCATTGTTGAACATCTTGAAGAATATAATTTTTATGAGCAGCAGCTATTGGTTTGGTTATTTCAGGTTGATTGAGGATGGATACCCTCAATTAGATCAGGTGCTATAGGCGTGAGAGATTGTTCAAGGCTCCTCTGGGTTGATCTCATTCAAGGATCAAGTTTGTGCTTCATCTTGTGGATTTTCATTGAAGAATAAAGTCTGAATTCATCTATTACAGGTTGCAGATCAGAATTAAGAAATCAAAATAAAGACTATAGTTTTTGCATGTTCAAAAATAAGCACGTGGGATCTAGAATATCAGATAAAGATCATACGTGAGGGTTTAGATTGGAGATTGTTTGACTCCGATTGATGTTGAAAGGATAGGCGATTAATTACTAGGCAGTTTCAGGTCAACAATTGCAGATCTGAGTGTGATTACTTTGGCATGTGTGGGCTGCAGGTATAGCTGTACCATCTTGGAGGATGTGCCTTCATAAATAAATTAACGGTGGTCATTTTGCTATCTGCTTGAATCTTATCTTGGGCGTCCATGGTAAAGAAGCATTGCCAAAAGATACCCACTTCAACATTCCATCTCCTTCAGGCTAGGCGGGCATTTCATCAGTTCTCCAGGTGGCTGGTCTAGAAATCAAAACTTTATGACAGTAAAAACCAGCAAATGGGTATGATGTAATTTCATTTCAAATCATCAAAAATCATCTGGGTTGTTTTCAATTTATGTATTTCATTCCGTTTTGGTATTCTTTATTTATTTTCTTTTCCAACATCAAAACTCTCAAAAACAAATAAACAAAAGCACACATAAATTTAGAGGGCCAGATTCAAACACCAAAGGGGTTGTTTCAGTGGTATTAGAGCTTTAATATCTTGCCATCCTATGAGGTTATTTCATGAGTGATAAGGAACATACTTATCATTGGGGTTCACGGTCGTGGCATCCTCTGCAGGTGCCAGAGGGAGAAACCATTTCAGACGTTTTAGGCATTCACAATTCATCGGAAGTAACAAGAACTTTATCTAGTGACAATGAGAGTATTGTAGGCACCATGGGAGATAGAGACGAAGCACATTCAGACTCCATTAGCCCAGATGCTAGGAGAGAGCAGAAGTTTGACACAATGATGGACATGTTGGCGGCTTTTTTGCATAAAATGACCAGGTTCCTAATCTTGGTCACACAGGACAGCCTGACAATTCTAGTAGTTCTAATGCTCAGCCTGAGGAGAGGCCAAGGATTTCTATCAATACCATAGCTAGGCCTTTGCAACCTACCTTTACACGGAGGGTTGAGACCCCTATTCAGCAAGAACGACCTCCGAAGCAGCCCACCAACATGGTCGATGAGGTTAGGGCCAACCATACTGAGTACATTTCATTACCTGTTGACATCAAGAATATGTTGACATTTGACCAATTCTTGAACTAGAGGAGACATAGGGCAATGGTGGTTGGTAGACTTGAGACTAGAGCACCATGGGCACCAAAGATCTCCAACATGCGGTGAGTAAGATTAATTTGGAACATTTTGATGGAGGGCATCATTGTACCGCACGAGGTTGGGTTCAAAAGTTAGATAACTTCCTGTCCTTGAGGCCCATCCCTGAGGAAGAGGCAATCAGGTTCGCCACACTTCACCTAGATGGCATAGATCATTGTTAGTGTTTCATAGATCAGATAAACAACTGAAAGCACTTATAAAATTGCAACACATAAGACAATAAACACAGCAAGATACCTTGGGAAAACCCTCCTCCTGAGGGAGAAAAACCCAACAAATATTTCTCTTATATATTGTAGGAACAAGAGCAGAAATCTGCTTACAAAACAGGCCCAGTAATGGCCGAAATTAATACAATGAACAATCGCACCTCTCCTAGATGCAAAGATACAAATGAATATGTTTCTCCTTGAATTCGGCCTGCTGCTACAAGATGATGCTCTGTTGCTTAAGTGCGAACTGCTGTAGGAATGATGAAATGAACTTGATTATCAAATGTACAAATGTGACCTTGTATATATACAAATGAGGCACCTCCTCAATTAGGTCAGCTCTCTTGGGAGAATAAGTAAATGCAAGGTAGGTCAGCCCAAATAGGTAAAGATAATAATCTCAATGAACATAAATTAAATAGCCGATTAGGCTATTATTTAATTTATGTGTCTTCTAGGAATACGCTGGAAGAAGCAGCCCTAAGCTGCCTAGAAACATCAACACTCCCTCTCAGCTAGGGATGATACTTCCAGCTGCACAAAATGTATCACCTCATAGTGATGTTAATCAACATGGCTCAATCCATGAAAAGGAGCTTATCACCTCATCGTGAAAGCTACCACAATGGCAACACCCATATGTGGAAAAGAAATATATCACCTCATCGTGATATCAGATATCGCCTCAACACGATATCAACCATAATGGCTACAACCATGCTATGGTGTGTACAAGTGTTCATCACTTGCGTGATGTTGTCACCTCAACATGACTTTCACCATGGCTCTCCCAGAGGGTGAAAACACAAGCACAAAATGTTGTCATGGAGTCACACACATGACATCCACCATGGCTCTCCCAGAGGGTGGAACAAGGGCTTTCACCTCAAACTTCTCCTAAGAGAAGAATGCATTAACAAGGGATTTCACCTCGAACTTCTCCTAAGAGAAGAACTCATTACCAAGGGATTTCACCTCGAACTTCTCTCAAAAAAGAACTCATTAAAAGAAGGAACACTGATACTGAGACTTCCTCTCAGCTAGGGCTTCATTCTCCACCCTATCAAGCTTGTCTCGAAGGTACACAAACATTATCCTGAAGAGATGCTTGACGAGAATGACTGCCATCTGCTCATCAGTGCTGATATACCTCAACTGAATATCTTTCCAAAGCAACACAACCATCTTTTTTTTTTTAGGTTCAGTAGGCTCCCTCTGAATCTTCAATCACTTGTATCAACCATCTGACCTCATTGTCAAAGATTGCCTGCAATGCTTGCCTTAGAGAAATGGTTTCCAACGCACACCTCTGTAGAGATTTAGGGTTGTCCTCTTCGGCCGCATCCCAGATCACTCTATTCTGAATAGGTTTGCGGAGCTACCAATATTAAATCCAAGTTGACCTGACTTGAGCAATTCAGAACCCAATTGCTGAAGAGGTACTTCAATAATTTAGCATCTGGCCTTGCAACACTACAACCCTTACTTATTCTCAGTGAGTCATAGAACTCCCTCTTAAGGTTAATTCTTTCTCTTCGAAAAGATGTCTTCAGCCATTCACTTAGTCTCATAGCTACAAGTAGAGTCTCCATTCTTCAACCTATAGGATGCATCAAGCTCTTCTTGAAAGTAATCTCTTACGCTTCTTGATTTATCTTGAAGGCATTAAGAAGATATTACTAATAGTTCATGGAACTCAACTATCTCAAATAGAAGTACTATTGCTAGGAGCATACATGATTGACTATCTCATGTTATAGCATGAATTAGTAACTACATAACAATTCATGAACATTATTCAACCATGCAATACTTATCTCATAGAATTCAAAATCTCCTGAGTAATAGATAATTAATTCATCAATCATGACATGTCTTTCTTCCAATTTCTCAGAAGAGCTAATCTCAGCATAACAAAAGGCAATCTTCACAAATTAGCATGATACAACTTGCAATGAATAATTCTTAATTCTAAAGAATCTTATCCTAGTGATCACTATTTACTGGTCACACATAATCTGAGTAAATAATGCCAGATTTGCACAACTCAACAAACTGCATTTTAGCCTAGAAGGGTAATTACAATCAAAACAAAGAATACTTATCTCTTAAATATTTTGAAGGGTGGACACAGTACGATACGCTGCTCTTGCGCTTAGATCAGTACACAACCTTCACGGCTTGAACATAGGCCCATGACTAGAGTAGAAATTCACTAGAATCATTTTGGGGAGAGATCTCAATCACATCTGCAAATGAAGCATGTTGATTAGGCCTTGCAGGGCAATCCTTTGCATAGTGACCAAATTTGTCACATCTAAAGCATTGAACACGAGAGAGATCCCACTTCTTCTTGAATGGAGGAGCACCATCTGACCCTTTATCTCTATTCCTCTTGAAGTATCTTTTCTTTCCTCCTTTTCCTTCCTTCTTCGAGGATTGAGCGGAAAGAACATGGATGTCTTCATTTGTAGGGCTTCGACCAATACCTCTCACAGCCAACCTCGACTCTTTTGAATACAGTCTGCCCTCAATCGATCAAACTTGGGAAGTTTCGATCTCGCACTGATTCCTTGAATGTAAGACTCCCACGATGAAGGTAGACCATTAAGAGCCAACATGGTCAAATCCTTGTCATCAACAATATGACCAATGGTAGAGAGCTGATCTCTCAATTCGGAGATCTTCATGAAGTAGGTAATGACAAACTCTCCTTCTGCCATCTTAACGTGATGAAGTTGTTGCTTTAGTGCAAGTGCCCGACTCGTGTTGTTGATTTCGTACATCTCTTCCAATGTTTTGAACATGTCCCTTGTCATTTTTAATTTGGAGATAATCGGAACAATATGGTCTTTGATGGAATCAACCAACAACTTCATCGCCTTGATATCTTTCTTCCTCCATTGCATCTTCCCTTCTTCCTCTTCCGGTTCGGGAACTTTGGTCTCCACAAACTCAGCCAAATCATTATCTGCTAAAGTGAGCATGATTCTAAACCTCCATGAGGTATAGTTGGATGCTCCCTCGAGTCTATCCTCAATCTTCAAACCGTTCACCATCTTGACTAGGGTAGAGATAGACAACTAAATTTAAATAAGAGAATAGGGTACTGCTGTAAATACAGATCTGATCACAATCTCTCCTCAAACCCGCTCTGATACCATGTTAGTGTTTCATAGATCAGATAAACAATTGAAAGCACTTATAAAATTGCAACGCATAAGATAATAAACACAGCAAGATACCCTGGGAAAACCCTCCTCCTGACGGAGAAAAACCCAACAAATATTTCTCTTATATATTGTAGGAACAAGAGCAGAAATCTGCTTACAAAACAGGCCCAACAATGGCCGAAATTAATACAATGAACAATCGCACCTCTCCTAGATGCAAAGATACAAATGAATATGTTTCTCCTTGAATTCGGCCTGCTGCTACAAGATGATGTTCTGCTGCTTAAGTGCGAACTGCTGTAGGAATGATGAAATGAACTTGATTATCAAATGTACAAATGCGACCTTGTATATATACAAATGAGGCACCTCCTCAATTAGGCCGGCTCTGTTGGGAGAATAAATAAATGCAAGGTAGGTCGGCCCAAATAGGTAAAGATAATAATCTCAATGAACATAAATTTAATAGCCGATTAGGCTATCATTTAATTTATGTGTCTTCTAGGAATGCGCTGGAAGAAGCAGCCCTAAGCTGCCTAGAAACATCAACACTCATGAGTGGTGGTACCATGGTTTGATTACTTTGGGTCACAGGTCAGTTGTTTCTTATGCTAAGTTTACTAACAAACTCATTAAGCGATTTGACAGAAGAGATCCAGAGGTTTCATTCCAAGAACTTGCACAACTTAAGCAAGTTGGGACATTAGAGGCCTTTATTTCAAAGTTTTAGAGGATATCCGTGATGGTCATGGGAATATCAAAGAGGAGGTTGGTAGTGCTTTTTAGTGAGGGTCTCTTAGAACCTTTACGTGGTTGGATCAAAGCCTTTGATCCACCTTCCTTACAGGATGCTATGAAGAAGGTGAGAGAAGTGGAGCTTGCTCCCCCAAAAACAAGATTTCCGCAAAAACCATTCTCTTCATCAAGGGATAAAGCACCAAATACTTTTATAGACCACCAAAGAAGACCTTTCCAAAAACTCAGTGACAAGACCCTTCGAGACTTAAGAAGGAAGAAACTATGCTTCACTTGCAAAGGACCATATGGAAAGGGACATGTATGTCCTCTTAAGCCAAAAATGAATCAGTTGGAATAATACTATGCGGACGAATCAGATTCTGAAAATTTAGAACATCAGGTTGATGAGGAAGGGAAGGAGGAAGATAATGCCTCCGAGGTGTCAGAAAAGGGAAGGGAAGAAGTTCTACCTACAACACAACTCTCATGCATTCAAACAGAAGGATCTTTCAGGATTAGAGGAGTCTTAGGTGGGAAACGTGTGATTACCTTGCTTGACACTAGAGCTACTCATAATTTCATAGATGAGGGTTGGGTAGCGAAGCATGGAATTAAGACAAAAGAGTTCGATGGGTTCAAAGTGCGAATAGCTGATGGGTTTACACTTAGTTGTAGCCGAATGATTCGAAACCTCACATTGCAGGTGAATGATTATGAGTTCTAGGCAGATTTTTATGTGGTTGGCATGGGGGAGTTGGATGTGGTACTGGGCATGAAGTGGCTTCAGGCTATTGGGGAGTTTACCCTCAACTTGCGGGTTATGGAGATGGAATTTGAAGCCAATGGCAAGAGACATGTTTTGAGGGGAATGTCAGATGGGAGCCTTCGAGTTATCTCACTCTAGATAATGGATAGATTTATCAAGCATGATCAAGTGGAGTGGGCGGCTAAGTGTTATACTTTGCCATCACAAGGTGAGCAAATGAAGCATGAGTATTCTCCTGACATGCAGGCATTGAGAGACAAACACAGTAAGGTGTTTGAGGGTTTACCTTATGGGAGACTACCTGACAGAGGGTTTGAGCATATTATAGAGCTTGAGGACAGCACTAAGCCTGCCATCATTACTCCCTACAGGCATCCCAAAGGAATGAAGGACGAGATCGAGAAGACGATAAAGGAACTTTTGGATATGGGTCACATCAGACCGAGTAAATGTCCCTTTGTATCTTTTGTTGTACTAGTGAAGAAGAAAGATGGCACCTTACGAATGTGTATTGACTACAAAGCCTTGAATAAAAAGACCATTAAGAATAGGTACCCCTTTTTGCGCATCGATGAGTTGATAGATGAATTGCACGGAACCTGTTTCTTCTCCAAGATTGATCTTCGATCCGGTTACCATCAGGTCCGGGTTAGAGAAGGGGATGTGAAGAAGACGACATTTTGATGCCACTATGGTCACTATGAGTTCTTGGTTATTCCTTTCGGCCTAACCAATGCACTAGCTACCTTTCAGTCTTGTATGAACCAGATTTTCAGAGACCAGTTGAGGAAGACAGTCCTTGTCTTTTTCGATGATATACTAGTCTTCAACAAGACTTGGGAGGATCATTTGACATATTTGAATTGAATGTTGGGCATATTGGAGAGTGAATCTCTATTCGCCAAGGAATCAAAATGTGACTTTGGTATGAGGAAGTTACTATACTTGGGGCATATCATCAGTGCCGAGGGGGTTAAGATGGATCTTGAGAAGGCGAAGTTTATAGGTAACTGGCCTCCACCCACAAATCTCACTCAATTGAAGGGGTTCTTTGGGTTATGTGGTTTCTACCGTTGCTTCGTGAAGGGCTTTTTACAGCAGCCCACCCCACTTACAGACTTGACGAAGAAGGGGGCTTTTGATTGGAACCCAAGAGCATGGTAGTGCTTTGAGAAGTTCAAACGGTTGATGAGTTCGTGTCCGATTCTCATTATTCCATATTATACATGGCCATTTGAACTATAGTGTGATGCCTCGGGAGAGGGCATTGGTGCTGTCTTGATGCAAGATAAGAACCCCATCGCTTTTGAGAGATGGAAAATTCGGGGTCTTGAGCGAGGTTACAACATGTATGACAAGGAAATGTTAGCCGTCATGCATGCGTTGGCCAAATCCAGATAGTACTTGGTGGGCAAATTCTTTTTGGTGAAGACAAATCACAACAGTTTGAAACATTTTCTAAGTCAACGTGACCTCAATGATCGGTAACGAAAATGGGTCAGCAAGCTGTAGCCTTATGATTTTGACATAGAAGGTACGAGAAATATAGTTGTTGATGCCCTTTCGAGGAGACCCTACTTATGTTCTCTAGGTGAAGTAACAGAGTATTGGAGGAATCTTATTGCAGTTGAGTATGCGAAGGATAAGTGGGCTTTTGATTTCATTGATGGTACAGTTGCAGATGATAAGTACACCCTTGTGAATGACCTCATCATTTACAAAGGGAGGATTTTCATTGCACCAGGATCGTTTATGAAAAAGAGGATTTTCAGAGCTCTTCATGACGGCCCTATGGCAGGCCACCTGGGTTAGTTTAAAACCTACAGGCAAGTTAGGGAGAGGTTCACTTGGAAGGGGCTCAAATAAGAGGTTCTCAAGTATGTTAGAGAGTGTCCCACTTGTCAGCATAACAAGCAAGAGCACACTTTCTCGGCAGGACTATTACAACCTCTACCCATTCCTAGTTGGAAGTGGGAATGCATATCCATGGATTTCATCATGGTTTTATAATATCATCTGAATACAACGAAGTTGAAGGGTGTAGATAAGACAAAACAGGAGCAAAAAACAAAATGGGTATAAGGACAAAGATTATTTTATGCAGATAGGTCGATGAAAAAAAAGAGAAACGTATGAGTTATGTGCTCAAAAAGAGCCGGACAGATAGGCATGGAGCTCCTGAAAAGGCCAAATTGTGGAGTTTCACATTAAGACAAGTTAAGGATATGATAAAGGAGATAAAGACGCCAGTTGGGAAAACAAGATTGGAGTAAGACAAAATTATTGGGACCTTCCTAGGCGTCTGCTTGCTATTTCCTTGGTCCGCTTAATTTGTGAGATCAGTATTGAATGTATGTTCTCATTTCTAAGGGATGCACTATTGACGATAGAGATCACGCCTTGGTTATTGTAGCTGAGTCTGAAATGTTGCATTTGAGAGTGGTATTTATGTCTGGTAAGAAGCTTCAAAGAAGGGCGTGTTGTTCCAAGAGTGAAGCGTTGGATTTTGGAGGTTGGAGATAGATTGTATGGTGGCGCCTTCAACATTAGAAGTGGATTCTGACCTTGGAAGGCAAGGATGTGGGAACAAGGCTACCATCTAGGCAACTTCGACTTGGGTCTCGGGTTTGTTATCTCTCAAAAACGCAGGCTAGATGCCTCAAGAAGATGCCAACTTCTTGATACGCTTTAGGGTAACAGACAAGGTTAAGAAAACTCAACCTTCTACTCTTTAAGGTAATGCTGAACCTAGGTGGGTATACCTAATTGACTCAGGAAAGCTCAATCTTATTCAATTAATCTACAATGGCAATTCTGAAATGAATTAACACTAGATTTAATGATTAGTACATACCAATATTTGAAAAGGATAGACTAAAACTTAACAAGCGTGGAGAATGTGAATGAAACTTAAACTGAGAAGTAAGACCAGTGCCTTATGGGATTTACGGAGTCAAGAAAATTTCAAAGACGGGTTTATTTTACTGGCAAACATTCAAGCTGTTTAGTATTTTATTTGGTTTATAACTTGTATAAACATGCCATTTATGATCACTGAGTTTCTTCTTAATAATACCAATTTATATTCCCTGTTTATTATGATCAACGCAAAGAATTTTAATCTTTGCTGGAAAGAAACAATGAATTGATCATACAAATACAGCAAATGTGCATTGATGAATGATGTAAAAACTTGTTTACATAAATCCAAACAACCAGGAAACACAAAATAAGGAGACAACCTCAATAATACTAATTAATAATTACCATAAACAACTGATGCCAAAAAATGTTACGCCATTATATTAAAATTTTGTTCTTTTGATATCTCCATCATTTACATATGCTACCAGTCTTATCCCCCTTTTTTTACAAAAAGCCACACTCTCTTGAAAGCGACTTTTATACATGCAGAATATGAAAGGACGCGTCCCTTCAGAAATAAGATTAAACAAAATACGAAAAGCTTTGAAGACAATTAAGCCCTTGTTAACCATAAGTGAGTTGTAGCAAGGTAATCCAAGTAATCTTGACAATTAAAAGTATCCGCATCTTCAACGGCATTCCGAATTGCGGTTTCCATTCTAATCATATCTTCCACCCGCTCACTCACGTCTTCTAGAGATGTATCTTCCACAGAGGATGTCTTCATAACCTCTTTCAGCATCGCACCACACTCGTTCCTCCACCTAGCAGCATCCTTGACTTCTCCTTTAGCATCAAAAAGTGTAACCATAACTGTATTAGCAGCTTCAGTCAATCCATTTTTGTCCCCGAGCAACTCATCATAAAACTTCTGATGACGACTGATAATATTATTTGCTCCTTCAGTTGCAGTGCTACCAACCTCGTTACGCATGGTCAATTCTTGAAATTTATCCATTACCTGTTCCTTCATCCTCTCATGCTCTTTTATTGCATTCATAGTAGAGGAAAACTTTCTCCACAATTGATTCACCCAAGAT
Source organism: Sequoiadendron giganteum (assembly GCA_007115665.2). NCBI lineage: Eukaryota > Viridiplantae > Streptophyta > Pinopsida > Cupressales > Cupressaceae > Sequoiadendron > Sequoiadendron giganteum. The sequence continues at coordinate 201,414,438 of CM021110.1, read as the reverse complement.
GTCAAATTGACCTGCCGCTTCTTTACAATTGTTGTAATAGCATCGTACCTTCCTTGATTATAAGCACTCGATCCAACCCAATGTTCTTTTGTTTGGGAACTTTCTCCTTGAGTAAGCATTTTGGTTGGCATTGCAGGAACACCTACCAAATCTTTCAACCTATCATTCTCTCTGAGCAGTCTCTCATTATTTGCTTTATCCATCTCTCGTTCCCTTATCAACGCCTGAATCTGTGCTTTATTCAATTTGGCAATATCAATACCAATTTCTGCAGTAACCACAGGGTCTACCTCTCCAACCTTTAAGGTCATGACATGACCAAATGCCTTTTCAGTATCAATCACCACTGATTTCCTATGAGATGGGTACAAAGCCCATATCATTAATGAACCTTCATCAGTGTTAAATTTCGATCCTACATATACCTCCGTTACCTTATCATCAAGTTCGGCAAAACAAATGTGACCTCGCCAAGACTCTCCCCGAAGATTTTAAGTCACATCGAAATATTTTGCATATAAGTCAATCGGCAAGACATAAGAATGTCGCTATGACTTCATGCCGATACTTATTAGTTAGGCCGAAACGACCCCTCCATATTCCAGTCGGCAAGACTTACTAAGTTCGTTGTGATGTTATGACGATGCTCCAACATATGCCGGTATGAGTCTTTTAGTTGCCGAAACATTCTGCAAAGTCCCGCCGACTATCTGCAACCAATACATGTTAATGATAACACATCTCGGGAAGACTTCTACCATGTCTTGCCGATAGGGATCTTTTAATGAAACAAAAGGGAGCAAGTGAATTCAAGAAGGGTCAAACAACATAGAATAGGCCAATTAATGACATGAGGAGACTTTATGCTTAATGTAAGGGCTTTAATGATGGAACCTCACAAATGCAATAGGCTGTAAAATTTAAAATTTCTACAGTTCCAACAGGTTCAACACCACACACTTGGAGATCAATCTTGTAACTGCACCTTTGAGTCTTTATATGCTAAGCCTTAACTGTGTATGTCCAACTGAAAATATGTGCTCAATATAGTGTGTTGAATCTGTTTCAATATTGTTATAATCTGGAATCATTACTAAATGAACTACTGTGTACATTTTTTGGGTGCTATCTTACCCTAGTTGTGTGTAAATGATGTCCTAGACTGAGCCTTTTAATTGATGTTTAATTCTGGGTTAATCTAGATTATGACAGTTATGCCTATACTCAGAAATTTGATGTAATAGTGCCGTTTTAGTCAAACTGTCACTGCTGGTTATTGAAACTCACTATCCTTATAGTCTAGTGCACTGAGATTGTGAAGTTAAGGCATTGTATTTGAATTGCCTTGGCACTGAAATACATTGCTGAGTATTCTAAAATAATGGATGTGTGATTAATGCTACTTGTAAAGGATGAGTTTATATACATCTGAAATATCATATATTAAGGATGATATTTGTATGCATTCAGTATGTCATTGCTGTCCACAAACTTATATAAACTTCGAACAGTTGCATATAAACCATTTGACAAAATGACATGTTGAATGGCAAAATTGTAAAACTTATCGTTCAATCCGAGAGGGGATCTTACACCAATGGATATTATTCACCATCCATAATTTCTTAATTGCAGGTCATTCAAAGGTGTATGCTGTAGAGGATTTTGAAGAACCCTATTGGTTCTAACTCTGCCTTTGATGCTAAAATGTATTGGTTTTGCGTTTTCTCTTGTTTTGAAGGATTTTATACAAATAATATAGAAGTTGCCAGGCAAGATTTTAACAACAAATAACTGGAAATATAGAAATACTGTAATGAATCTTATTCATCTTGAAATGTAAATAGATTTTCAATACAAGATAGAAACATAGTATTAAAACAAGGTTGCATACCCGAATATACCAATAAACCCTTATTTGAAAATCTTCAAAATCACAACCAGCAAAGAGAATTTCTGATGAAACGAGCCGATCTGCTCCAGATAATGATTTCTCCCTCTTTGTTTGACTGCCAAATGGAGATACAAGTATGGCTGCCCCTATTGGTGCAGATTTAAGCCAAAGAAGAGAGTTGTTTCAGCCTTTGGTTTCACACGCCTAGCTAGAAACCCCACGCCATGCCTGGTGAATGGTACGGCCAGCAACATAAATTGTACGGCCTGATTATTGATGTGAAAAACTGATGAGAAATGGGCACCTCCACTAGTAAGCCCCTTTCCTTATTGAAAAACTGTAAATAAACTCAAATGTAGATCTCTTGTAAGCACAAACGAACTCCGGAATGAAACCCTCTCTGTAGCAATGATTCAACTGGTCTTTCACAGCTTCAAGATCGTAGAACACTTAAAAATTTCCGTTCTCCAATGGTGTCAAAATGCTGAAACCCTTGTCTCAGGTTCAAACTTCAAAGAAGCCAAAAGAAAACAATGTCAAATGATCAATACGTGAATGAGGTCAACTTGCTCCTTTTGCTCCTTATATTTATTCCCCAAAAGGCACAACATTTTCATGAATAGGATTTTAAATACATTTAAAATGTATTTAAAGTACTTGGTGCACCTTTTAAATATTAATTCAACTTGGGTGTACTATTTCACCCTCTTTATATTATTTAAGTGGCTTTTACTTTTATAAAGTTAAATTATAACTTTATAATATTCCCTTAAGTTAATTAAATAACTTTACCACTAAAATATTAATATCTCACTCATTATTCAATATTTTGACGTGTCGTTTGAAGCTGGGGTCAACACTGTATAACCCCCATGTGTCCAAGTTCCTTGACTAAAAATAGCATCACTGTCAGATTGACTTACTATAAATAATAAGTCCCTCAAACTAAGCCAAACACTAATCTGCAAAGGCTTGAAACTGAACCCAATACTAAACTAAAGAAATGGAGTGACACAACCTCCATTGATTGCCATTGAGACCCTCTATCCAAACATATCAGCCTACGAGGATCCAAGTAATAGGCTAACCCATATACAACTGGTACTGACTAGGATGGGGACATTACAATCCGCCCTCCCCGAATCTACTTGTCCTCAAGAAAACTCTATGCTGGATGCTGTAAAATGCTCTCGCTCTCCCAAGTAGCATCGTTTGCCGGCAGATCTCTCTACTTAACCAAATATTTCCTGATAACCCGTCTCCGAAGATGACGCTCTCTAGAATTCAAGATGGCCTCAGGTACTAATATCAACTTCCCCTCATCATCCAGGGGTGGTAGGTCTGAAGAAGGAACTATATGTTGTCCCAACGCCTCCTTGAGGCATGACACATGGAACACATTGTACTCCTTACTGTTCGCCAGTAAATCTAGCTCGTAAGCCACCTCGCCAACTCGCCTAATAATCCTGAATGACCCATAGCATGGCTTGAGTTTCTCCACGCCCCTCTTCCTAAGAGTGGACTGTCTATAGGGCTGCAGCATCAGATACACCATATCCCCGATCTCAAATGATCACTCAACCCTCCTCTGATCAACATATTGCTTTTGCTGATTCTAAGCCTTCTGAATGTTCTCGCAAAGAGCTCTCATGATATCCTAGTTCTCCTGAAATAGATCCCCAACACTAGGTACTTTGCAATCGCTCAACAATAAATCAAGGAAACTAGGCGCATCATAGCCATACAAAGCTCTGAAAGGTGTCATCTGGATAGTCATATGGTGAGTGGAATTATACCAGTACTCACAAAGATGCAACCACTTCACCCAAGCCTTTTGCTGCCCAGAAATTTAGCTCCATAGGTATCCCTCCACCCATTTGTTGACAATCTCTGTTTGCCCATCAGTCTGTGGGTGGTAGCTAGTGCTCGTAGTAAGCTCTGTCCCGCATAGTATGAATAACTCCTACCAGAAGTGACCCATGAATCTATTGTCTCTATCACTGACAATACTTCGAGGCAACCCATGCAATCTGAATACCTCACGAAAGAAAAGATCTGCTACCTGCGTAGCTGAATAGGTAGTCGTGATCGGGAAGAAATGTGTATAGTTTGTTAACCGATCTACTACCACATATATGCTGTCTCTCCCTTGAGCTTTCGGCAAACCCGTAATAAAATCCATAGACAAGCATTCCCACTTCCTCCCAGGAATAGGAAGTGGCTGAAGCAACCCAATAGGGTAAGTGTGCTCTTTCTTGTTCTGCTGACAAACAAAGCACTGCCTGACATAATGAAGAACATCAGATTTGAGACCCTTCCAAGTGAATCTCTCCCGTACTTGCCTATAGGTCTTAAAGTATCCGGGATGACCAGCCATGGGTGAATCGTGGAAAGTCCTCAATACCTTGTTCCTCACATCTGAACCTGGGACTAAGAATATTCTCTCTTTGTAAATGATGAGGTCATTCACAAGAGAGTACCTATTGTCCTATACTTTCCCATCAATAATACCAAAAGCCCATGAATTCTTGGCATACTCTGCTATAACCAAGTGTCTTTGATCCTTGGAAATCTCGACCATGGAGCTCAAATGGGGACGGCGAGATAAGGCGTTAGCAACAACGTTTTGAGTCCCTTTGACATAGGAGATGTCAAAATCATAAGATTGTAACTTAATGACCCATTTTTGTTGACGTTCATTTAGATCCCGCTGTCCAAGGAAATGCCTCAAGCTGTTATGATTAGTTTTGACACAAAACTTACTGCCAACTAAGTATTGCCTGAACTTGGTCATCGCATGCATGATGGCCAACATTTCCTTGTTGTATATAGTGTAGCTCCTCTCAGGACCCCTTAGCTTCTTGCTCTTGAAAGCTATTGGGTGACGGTCTTGCATAATCATTGCACCAATACCCTTTGCAAAAGAATCACAATTAAGCTCAAAAAGGCTTGGTGAAATCTGACAAAGCTAGAACTGGACATGTAGTCATCAATTGTTTGAACTTCTCGAAACACTCCTGTGCCTGAGGTGCCCAAACAAATGCTCCCTTCTTAGTCAAATCTGTAAGTGGTGCAGCATGTCGCGAGAATCCACTAACAAACCGACGATAGAAGGTGCATAACCGCACAAATCCCCTGAGCTGAGTCAAAGTCTCAGGAGTAGGCCAATCAATAATGGCATGAACCTTATTAGGATCCATGTGAACTCCCTCTACGCCGATGATGTGACCCAAATATAAAAGTTCTGCCATGCCCAATGCGCATTTGGACTCCTTGGCGTATAAGGACTCTCTGTCAAGTATGCCCAAAACAGTATCCAGGCGAACCGTGTGCTCCTCCCAAGATTTGTTGTAAACCAACATGTCATCAAAGAATACCAGAACAAATCTCTTCAACTGAGACTGGAAGACCCTGTTCATAGTGGACTGGAAAGTAGCTAGAGTGTTGGTTAAGCCAAAGGGCATAACCAAAAAATCATAGTGTCCACAGTGACATCTGAATGCAGTCTTGTCAACATCCTGCTCTCTGACTCTGATCTGGTGATACACTGTCCTCAAATCTATCTTAGAGAAGTAGCAAGCGCCATGTAGCTCATCTATCAACTTATTGATGCGAGGAATGTGATACCTATTCTTAATTGTCCTCTTGTTCAACATTCGGTAATCAATGCACATCCTGAGTGTACCATCATTCTTCTTCACCAAAACAACTGATGAAGCGAAAGAAGACTTACTCGGCCTTATGCGTCCCATAGCTAAAAGTTCCTTGATTGTTTTTTCAATTTCGTCCTTCAAATGCTTTGGGTGCCGATAAGGTGTAATCATGATGGAATGATGTGCTCTATGCCTCTATCAGGAGGTCTACCATGTGGTATGTCACTGAACACCTTTGTATGTTTAATTCTGAGCTCTCGAACATCTAGATGATAGGGTGTTTTGTGCTACTCATCATACGAAGGCATCAACTTGCACTCTGCTGCCCACTCCACCATGTCATGTTTAATAAGTCTCTCCATTCTCCTGAGGGCTGAGAGTGATTACCTTCAAGTTGCTGTCCTTAATGGCTTTAAGTACATGATTAGTCCCGTCAACCTTGAATTTCATTTCCATTTCTCTAAGGTTGAGTGTAAATTCACAAATTGCATGAAGCCACTTCATGCCAAGGACCACATTGGTGTGTCCCATATTAACCACATAAAAATCTGCTTTAAACTCATAGTTCTTGAGTTTCATAGGCAGATCTAGAATGATTCTCTCACATTTGAGTGTAACCATCAACAACTTTTACTCTTATCCTTTCAAATTGTTGACTTTGAATTCCACGTTTTGCCACCAATCGTGCATCAATGAAATTGTGAGTTGCACCTGTATCAAGCAAAGAAATGACTCTTTGACCAGCCAAGAGTCCACGCAACTTGAAGGAGCCTTCCCTTTGCATGCTAGACATATGAGCTTCCTGTAGCTCCATTTCTCCTTCATTTTGAACTTCAATTTCTTAGTTTTCAGTTTATGAATCTTCTTGATTAGCTTGCTGGTCTGTTATATCAGTCATGTTTTCACCCTCATAAAACCACTCCATATGCCTATTTTGCCCCTTAGGCTTAAGAGGACAATCATGGTTTAGATCATAAGGACCCTTGTAATAGAAACACATCTTCCTCCTACGCAAATCATTAATTGTTTCCCTATCTAAAGGGGCTGCAAGTTTCTTCTTTTGATCAACATTTTATGATTTCTTTGGATCTGATTTGCTATCATTATAGGATGAAGATGGTTTTGAGTTGAACTTACTATGAGGAGTTGTAAGTTCCATGCTACGAGCTTTCCTCATAGCTTCTTGCAAGGTAGGAGGATCAAAAGCCTTGATCCAACCCTTCATAGGTTTCTAAAGACCCTCTATAAATAATTTGACTAGCCTCTTCTTTGAGATACCTATAACCATGACTGAAAGCTTTTGAAATTCACCAATGTACGATTCCAAACTGCTCATTTGTTTCAACTGAGCTAGATCTTTGAAATACAACTCTGAATCTCTTTTGTCAAAACGCTCAACTAACCTGTCAGTGAACTCCTGATATAAAATGATGAGGTCATGCTACAAGGTAACCATCCCATGGTGCGACCAATCATGGGCTTCGCCATCCAAATGCAAAGTTGCGAACTTAATGGCATCCTCTTCTGCCATAGGACGTAGGGTCAAGAAAGTATCCAACTTGCTAACCCAAGCTCTTGCTATAACTTTACCGTTGCCATCAAATGCGGAGAGTGTGAGCTTGTTGGTTGCATGTCTAAGATCATTATTTTTATTCCTTGGTCTCCTATCAGTACTGTTCTTGCTATGCTCTCTGTTCTGACTCATGAACCTATCAAAGTTAAGATGATCCTTAACTCTCTGTGGTAATGCTTCCCACTCATCATGCAGTGTCATCACATTATCTGCAAAGACCACATCACCTTCCTCCTCAGCCACGTCCCCCTCCTCAGGTTCATTTTTCACAAATGTAGGGCGTGTAGGCCTATCATAGGTGCGTGTGGGTGCTCTTTGATCCCCGAGACTCCAGCCACACTACCATCCTCCTCCTGATCTTGATTCAATCTCCTAGGAATGGTCATATGTTGAAAGGCTATAGTAAGCTGCTGCAACACATTTGCTACTTGCTCTTGCCTAGCTACAAGACCCCTCAGAATGTCTTTAGCTTCTCTGCCCTCATTGTTACCATGGTTTCTTGGTGGCTCAACATCATCCCTGTCTCCCATGATTTCTAATGGTATCCCATCAAACTGGAATTGGTTTCTCTCTAATCCAGGTCTCTTGCGTGAGTAATACTTGTGAGGCCCAAACTGATGCGGTTGCATAAGAGCTTCTAACCCTCCAGGATGGGAGGATTAGAGCTCTGATACCATTGTGAAGAACTCTGTTGGTTCTAACTCTGCCTCTGATGCTAAAATGTATTGTTTTTGCATTTTATGTTGTTTTGAAGGATTTTATACAAATAATATAGAAGTTGTCAAGCAAGATTTTAACAAGAAATAACTGGAAATATAGAAATGCTGTAATGATTCTTATTCAACTTGAAATGTAAATAGATTTTCAATACAAGATAGAAACATAGTATTAAAACAAGGTTGCATACCCAAATATGCCAACAAACCCTTATTTGAAAATCTTGAAAATCACACCAGCAAAGAGAATTTATGATGAAACAAGCCGATCTGCTCCAAATAATGATTTCTCCCTCTTTGTTTGACTGCCAAATGGAGATACAAGTATGGCTGCCCCTATTGGTGCAGATTTAAGCCAAAGAAGAGAGGCGTTTTAGCCTCTGGGTTCACACGCCTAGCTAGAAACCCCACGCCATGCCTGGTGAATGGTATGGCCAGCAACATAAATCGTACGGCTTGATTATTGATGTGAAAAACTGATGAGAAATGGGCGCCTCCACTAGTAAGCCCCTTTCCTTATTGAAAAATCGTAAATAAACTCAAAAGTAGATCTCTTGTAAGCACAAATGGACTCCAGAATGAAGCACTCTTTATAGCAGTGATTCAGTTGGTCTTTCACAGCTTCAAGATCGCAAAACATTGAATAATTTATGTTCTCCAATGGTGTCAAAATGCTGAAACTCTTGTCTCAGGCTCAAACTTCAAAGAAGCCCAACAAAAAAAATGTCAAAATGATCAATACGTGAATGAGACCGACTTGCTCCTTTTGCTCCTTCTATTCATTCCCAAAAAGGCACAAATTTTTCATGAATAGGATTTTAAATACATTTAAAATGTATTTAAAGTACTTGGTACACCTTTTAAATATTAATTCAACTTGGGCGTACCATTTCACCCCCTTTATATTATATAAGTGGCTTTTACTTTTATAAAGTTAAATTATAACTTTATAATATCCCCTAAGTTAATTAAATAACTTAACCACTAAAATATTAATATCTCACTCATCATTCAATATTTTGACGTGCCGTCTGAAGTTGGGGTTAACACTGTATAACCCTCATGTGTCCAAGTGCCCTGACTAAAAATAGCAACACTACTAGATTGACTTACTATAAATAGTAAGTCCCTCAAACTAAGCCAAACACTGATCTGCAAAGGCCTAGAACTGAACCCAACATTGAACTGAAGAAATGGAGTGACACAACCTCCATTAACTGCCATTGAGACCCCCTATCCAAACATATTAGCCTACGAGGATCCAAGTAATAGGCTAACCCATATACAACTGGTATTGACTAGGATGGGGACATTACAAGGATCATATCTAGGACCATGAGAATGTTTTCTACATAGTCATGGAGAACCTGACCATCAAACAAAACCTAACGAAACAAAAAGCTTACCAGCCATACAAGCAATTGTCTCTCAAACATCAGGATGGGGACAAGTTGGCTCCACAGTCCAATTCCTTACAAGGTGTCATGGGATTGGCAGCTTGGCATATAAATTGGAGCTACCTCCTCTTCTTGGTTCCATATGCCTTTCATTTGTCTTTCTTGTAGAAGCTTATTAGTCATAGGCTTCCAATGTGGAGGGTGAAGCCATTGTGAAACATGGCAATCCTGACAATTGAACAACCTACTTGGGAAGGCAAAAAATACACAAAGAAATATACACAACTGATAAGCAATTTTCTCGAGGGGGGCAGGTATTGCCCCAGGTGATACCTTTGTCATTATGGGCATTTGGGTTATTCTGTGACAAACTCACGGAATGCATATAGCTTTGACTAGTCTTCTACTAGTTCTAGTTTTTCTTTTTTTATTTTGGTTGGCTTGATCAGTTCTTATTAGGCCGCCTCAACTTAATTATGATTATAAACAGGGAGTAATGTCTTCGTTATTATTCATCACTTGTGGTGTTCTATTGTTAGGTGGTTGTATCTCAATGTTTCCTTTTTCAGATATTTAGTACGTTTGCATTTAGCTTCATCTATATCCTGCATCCGCTCTTTCTCATTTCGATTGCATTCTGTGGAATTGGCTCTGTTAAATCTGTTAATTTTATTGTGCAATATAGAAACAGGCCTAGATAATGACTAGTCTTTTGTCAATTGTTTCATTGTTTTGCATGAGGCCTTAGCTAAATTGATTTCTGCTGTTTCTGCAGCAATAAGAGTGATTCTTGAGTATTTTAATAATTGTCAATTCTATAACATCATCAATGACATTGGCACCTATGCTGATCTTAATCTTTAGCTTTGTTAAAGGGCTCCCTTCAATTGACCTGTAAAAGATTGTCAACTTTGATAGCTGTTGGTTGTAAACTTTGATAGCTGTTGGTTGTACATGGCTTACTAGCTTGGAAAATTGACCATCTCTCTTCATGGAAGATGCTACTTATGCATGCTAGCAGATTTGTTATGCTCTCTATCAAGGAGTTTGTTTCAATTATGCAGGGTGAAAAAACAACACTCCTTGTTTATTCTTTGAACTACTGATTGAAGGGGGAACATTTATGTTTACAATTTGAAGGCTGTGTTAAGAAATGAGAAAAATGCACCACATAATATAGAAAGACTTATTTAGTCACGCAAATGAAAGGAGTTGCATCATGGTTACATGATACATAACAAAAGTAATGCATATATAATTTTTATGCCTTGGCAATGTTATTGTTGTTTATGCTCATTTTGAATGTTAATTTGATTTTGGGAGAACACATTCTGTTTTTCTTCCTAAGCCAGGCTTTGGCAATGGAGCTGGGGAAGTATAAGATCAGAGTCAATGCAGTTGCACGCGGATTACACCACTCTGATGCTTTTCTTCAGAAATTTAGTGAGGATAAGAAACAAAGATCGGTCAAGGATATTGTTCCATTGCAAAGATGGCTAGATGTAAAGAACGACCTTACTTCTATTGTTCTTTACTTAGTGGCTGATGATTCTTCTTTCATGACTGGAACTGTTATATTTATTGACGGGGGCCAATCAATAGTAAGACCGCGTATGCGTTCATATATGTAAAGAAGGAAGGTCTGACGGAAACTTCATAAGGTTTTGGAATTTTTTGGTTCGACAATTATACTTTCATTTGAAAGTGTCATTTCCTATGAACTTGTAGGGATAAAAGTCACGGTAAATGATCCAAATAGAGGTGCATGCCAGTATGTTTATTATCTTCTGTTAGCTACTAATAATTCTTCATTACATTGTAAAGTACAGCTATATTAATGGTCTTATTGTCTATGATTAGGAAATGCTATTCTGATAAATTATATTCTTCACTGTAATTGAATTTCCCATACACGTAATTGTTACGAAGCTTCAAATATGGCAGTTACTGCTGCTAACAAAAGCAGAAATTGTGCTTCACTAATGTGCTCCAAATTCTATCCTTGTTAAGAGCAGCAAACTAGCATATTGTGTTGTTCTATGCTCCTTTGCAGCATTCCTGTTCACATATGCTTCATTTGAAAAATATTTCTGCTTGATGTTAGCTTGTTTTCACAGTACTGAATTATAATGCTCTAAATTAGTGACCAAAGTGATTTCCATATAAAGTTTAGACACAGCCACAGCTTATTAAGTGCATGAATCTGAATCCTGTCCAAAATAATATTATTAATTACTGTTAGAAAATTGTCATGATGTCAAAGAAAAATAAGAATAGTTTGTTATACGTTCCCATTGAAGAGAGCTGGTGAAATGAGAAGACCGACATAGAAATATTCATATGTTTAAAATTAAAGATTTAAATATAATAAACTTTTATTAATATTAAAAAAGGCAAAGGACAAAAGTCAGGAAAAAGACGAAAAAAACAAAAACAAACAATAAAGACAAATGAAAAGCAATTAAATTTATTAATGGGCAGCGACTTTCACTTTACTAAAGGAAGTGTAGCTGCCTTCATTTCATTAGGGAAGGCAGCAATTAAAGACAAATATCATATGAGACAAATGCATGTAAGACAAAACGATTAAGACGAGCAGACAAGTCAAAAAACAGATAAGTTTTGGTTTTTGAGGCAGCGATAATCATAGCAAAGATTAATTAAAAGTTAGCCATCAACGATTAATTAAAAAGTAGCATTTAAGAATTAAATATGCAGCGTGTATTCCTAAATCAGGAACCTTATTAATGGAGTGATGTAATTAATATATGGAGCGAATCTAAGAAAGGACGATTACTAATTTTATGAAGGCAACGATTAGGGAGAAATTAAAAAGGCAGCACTAAAATTAAATGATTCCAAGAACCGATTTATATATCTCAAGGCAACAAGTTCATTAAGAAGGCAGTGATTGTAATTAGTGTGGGGAAAATTTAAAAAAGGTGCAGGGATCAGTTTTAAAAGCAGCGATCCATTTCAAGAGGTATGATGCTTATAAGGGTTGTATCTTTTATCAAGAGTTGCATTGTTTGATAGTTTGAAATTAGTGTGGGGAAAATTAAAAAAATGTGCAGGGATCAGTTTTAAAAGCAGCGATCCATTTCAAGAGGTATGATGATTATAAGGGTTGTATCTTTTATTAAGAATTGCATTGTTTGATAGTTTGGGATTGATATAAGGTCAGATTTAATTTAGATTTGGGAAAGCAATTTGAATGAGTTTGATAGAGAAGAGCAGAAATAATAAGGAAGAGTTTGTACGAGTTTTAAAAGAAGAATTATACATCACAAAAGGAGGAATTAGTTTGAGGAGAAATTGTAGATTAGTTGTGAAGAAGTCCATTCATATAGATATTATTTTCAGTTTATCATAGAGGTTGGTGTCTTGCAAAGAAAGTTGGTGCTTCTTGTAGGTTGGTGCCTACAAAGACCTATGAGGGTTGGTACCTTCAATAGGTTGGTGCCTACAAAAGTTGTAATTGGTGATTTATATAAAAGAGCATTATTTTGTGCTATGGTTTTTTCGCAAGGGTTTCCACTTAAAATCTTTGTGTTCAAGTGTTCATTATTTTTTATTGTGTTTAAGTGTGTTCAATAAGTTTAACATTGGTTTTAATAGTTGTGTGCTCATCAATTACCATGCAATATATTCTTGTTTGTGCACGTATGGGTGTGTCTGTGCATGTGTGAAAGCCTGTTTAGTTTGGTTTATCTATGTTTGGGGTAGTATACATATATATGCAGGCATGTGTACATAATTCATTAGTGTGTGCCAATGTCAAGTTTAACATTTTTGTCATTTGCAGTGATCTAAGGCTCGGCACTAATGTAAGATTTGGCACCATCAATATTGACACAAAGAAGACTTCAGTAACAAATCTAGTGTGTAGAAATTTTCTCTCATTACATGAGGTGACTTAGGATGAGGCAGTGGTGAAGGATGTGATCTTTGCATGTTTGATGGAGTTTGAAAAAAATCTATCTTGGATGATTGCTCAAAGAAGAAAGAGAGGGTATGTATCTTTCTAAATCTGTTTTAGAATCCCATCCCTAGGTTAAGGGTATGTGGATTTCAATAGTGTCAAGTACTGTGTAGGTGTTTTTTTTGTGATACAACTCAACAATGAGAATCTTATGGGGCTATCAATTATTGCAGCTTACATTCAAACCCAAACTAAATGAAACTATTGAGAATCAATATCCAAGGATCATTCAATACATATTGCAACAAGATTTAACAACATTTATTTTTATTAACAAATTTTCAAGAGCTTACAATAGTTACTTCAAGTGCCAAACTATGAACTAGAAATCAACTACAAGCATGAATTTTGTATTCTATGATTGGAAACGTGTTACAAGAGTCCTAAAAAGCTAAAACAAAAGTAACACCAGCCATACAATCCTATTGCTCTACATCTTGGTGTCCCTAGTTGGTATTATAGGTAATTCTTCCTCAAAACTTTCATCTTTTCTTTTCATTCCTTCTACTGTTTTCCTGCCTCTCACTAGGCATGGCTTTCCCCCCTCCCAATATTGTTGCATTTTCCCACTTTTTCCATCCCTCCTTGGGCGTCCAAGATTCTCTTATAACTCCTCATTCATTACCTAACAAGAATTTTAAAATTCTTTGCTAATTTAGACTCCTATCATTCCACTTTTCCACCTCTACGTGCCCAGATTTCTCCTGCTTGATTATTAAATGCCAAATTCAAATTTAGGAGTTACAAATGCCAAAATGGCCTCCTCCATTTTGGTCATGGGGTTATGTGCAACATATTAAATTTCAAAAAAATAAATTGTGGCATTTTAATCGCAAATCCAATTTGAAAAATCAACCTTTGAAATTGAATTCAATTTTAGGGAGCTAGAGAAGAAAATAGATTTAAAATATTTACATTCTTGCAAAATAAAATTCAACCAAAAAGAAAAGTAAGGAAAAACATATTTTTGGGTGTGCAAGATTGCTCATGCACTCGAATGTTGTTGCATCAAATAATCTAAGTAAGAAAGAATGTTTCATGAGTGAGGGCTCATGAACATTCATCTGGATTTGGGATTCCAAGCCTATGAAGCTCTAAAGCTGCAACCCATGTTGCCTCTTCCATCTTCTTTCCTTTTCATTTGACTAAATACCCCTTGTATTCTTCGCCTCATGTCTTCTTGACTATCCTAGAATTCATCACTTCATCAATTTCCTTATTCTTCTTTTTCGTTAGTTGTTGCACCCTTCGTGTTGTGTCATGGAAATTTGAAACACTCCCACTTTTCCCACTTGTTCCTTGGGAACCTCTCCGTTCATAGATGAGCTAAAATCACTCGCTCAAATTCTTGTCTTCCCCTTCTTAAATCAACATGCTCTTTGTACCTCTTCTCTCCCTTTAACTTTTGTAAAATATCTCACATGTTTCAAATGGTCTAAAATTTTATTTAAATAAACAATTGCAAACTTACCATATTCTTGCAACATATCTTTGATCTCCATGGGTGTTTCTTGCTCATCCTTTGCTGTCTCAACTTCCTTGGGTCTAAGAATAGATGCATAGCATATTTCTCCCTTCTGTACTTTTTCAAGAATTGTTTCCTCAGGATTATGCATACTCATGTATCACTTCATTCTTCCTTTTGTTGGTCCTTCAATGGATTCATAATGTACCTTTTCTTGTCCTTGACTATAGTGTAAGTGTTTGCTTCACCATTGGTGACACCTTCAAATTTTGCAAATTTGAAGTGCCCATGTTGAAATTTTTGCTTTTGCACACTCAAAAGTGCACTTGGAAAATCTGCCCAAGTGACCTACTTTGGAGGGTCACAATTCAGAGCCATTTGATTTCCGTGTCAAACCTCTCGATGGACATATGCAGTTGACATATGTGAACATGTATGTCAAGTTTCAGCTTCCTATGATAAGTTTTGACAAGGTTTTGAAATGCAAAGCTGGAAAGTTCTGGAACTGTTTTGTTGTTTGCAAACTTTTTATCTTGCGAAGTGGCCTCTTTTTCGAACTGATATTTCACAGCTGAATGATTTTCATGACGAAAAGATTGTTGCCCTGCATTCTCCCCACATTCATATGCTCCCTGGTCCAGTTTCAGAGCTTCATGATCTGATTTGCTATTTTTTCGAGATCAGAAGCAAATATAGCTTGTTTTGTTTTTACATCTGCATTTCTGAAACTTTTCTAGGTGGTCAACTTTGACCATTAATATCTCGTGATGAATGTTGATTGAAGGAAAGCCCCCTCGCACACATACTTAGTGGACCTAAATCACCTCGTGTGTTCAATGGTTGTTCCGTAGGATTTGGTTTTGTATTTTTTCGAGGAGGTGACTTGGTGAGCCTTAATTAGTTTTGAACAAGAGCCTTAATTATTTTGAATAGGTGCAGTTGCATAAAAGTCCGACTAAGCAACTTTGATAGTGAATATCTTGCACCTTAAAATTTGTTTTGCCGATTCATTTGTTGCACTACATTCTCGGGTCAAATGTCTGCATGCCTGTGCATTTTCATGGCTCCGTGAGGTTGTTTGACTGTTTTTTCAAGGTGATTTCAGAGCCCACACGACTAGTTTTGATCATTGTGCGAACATGCTGGAAAGTAGATTTTAATGACAACCCACTTAAAATTTTCTCCCATGAGTATTCAGAAGCAACCTCAAGGGGAATTGGAAATAAAACTTGTTTCAAAATGAAAATTTGTTTTAGGTGGGCCCACAAGGGACCCGACATATATCACACAACTTGAGGAAAGTCATACATTCAAAGCCATGGTTTAGGTTTGAAGTTGGATCCTACTAAGCTTGCAATCTATTGTTAATCCGCCTTTTGCAAGGATCTCGTTATGAAGAAATTATCGTTTTGAACAAAATGATCAATGAAATCACTGCATTGCACAAGTCACAAGTTGTCAATGTTGAAAATTTGGAAAAAAAACTCTTGAGCAATGCTCTGCAGTGTGTGAATATGGTTGTAACTCTTATCAGTCTAACCAAAGTTCATGATAAGGCACGCATACATGCTAAGGCAGCTCGGTATGATACTCATAAGAATAACGTAATTACCTTGGTGAAGGAACATACTCATACCTTCATTAATAAGGGCAAAAATATTGGGGAGCATAGTATTAAGGTATTCCTAACCATTAATCAGCTTCTAAATTTTGATATGGCAAGAAATGCACTTGCACTTGCTACAGGTCCTGTGGTTTGGGCACTTATTGATCCAGATGTTGCCATGGATGATATAGGTAAGCTGGATTGTGTGAGTCTCTCCAAATGGTTTATGCCCCATGGAGGCGTTCGTAGCATTCAAAGGATGAAGGATCCTGTTGCTTACGCACTTGGGTTTATCAATTGTGATAATATAAGTACTCATTGTATACTTGTACTATTTGTTATACTTGTCATTAAGATGGAAGCATCATTGTTTGATATTATTGCATGGGTGAATCCGGCACAGTTTACTTGGCAGGGGACGAGTTTAAGTCAAATGCGAGTGCATTGATTCGCTTGAAACTGAGAACCATTGAGGATGCACCAAGACCTTGAATTGTTTCTGCTGTAGAAAGCAGCTGTTGCGCCAGCTAAAGGGAGACTAGGAAATATCTGTGTTGCACATGAAGCAGCCACCGTGATCCCTTGGTGAGTCAATTCGATAATGCAATGGGTAAATCCTTGCAACATGGCATTGGACGATTTCAAGGAACGGTCAATGCAGGCTGAAAGGGGCTCGTGGCTAGCGAATAGTTTGTAAAACGTGGTGCATGAAATCATTAAATGTTGTATTGTAGAGGGCGCCGCCGTCCAAGTTGAAGGAGGCCAATTTGGCATGTCAAAAGAAGCTTTTACACAAGTGCAAGATGCCGCTGCAAGTATCATCTTTGTTTGGTGCAAGGATGGTTTGTGACTGCGGTGAAAATGTCTCAAAATTGTTTCAGGAAATCTTGCCGCCATGATCAAGGAGAAGCTGCAATGTGACATTTAGGGCAAACAGAGAGCAGAACGTGAAGAGCATCAAAGCCATCAAAAGCTGAAAGGAAGCACAGCAGTCTGTCTTGGCTAAAGAAGCAAAATGGCAGGCTGTTGAAAAATGAAGGGTTCAAGGTCTCCCCTGTTCCCATCGCTCATCGCGGAAGTTTTTGGTATTTCCAGTGATGAACCCGTGATGCGCGATGTTTCATTTTATTTTTCGCCCATTGCTGGTTTTGCCTCCATTATCTTTTCTTCTTCCAGCGATGAGTGATATGTTGGAGTTTAGCCAAAGTGGGCCCATGAATTAATTGGAAGATGCAGGTAAAGTTTTGTTTGCCCAATGATATATTATTTAAATGCCCCTACCATTTAAAAAGGAAATGTTTTTTCGATGGAATGTGCAAGTATTGTGATGGTCGAGTAAAAAATATTGCCCGATAAAATCATTTCAGGGTTTTCATTTTTTTTAAATGGCAAAGTTTTTAAAATATAAGATGGCAAATATAAGAGGCATGGGAAAAGATTTGCTTTGCTCGATAAAATGTTTTTTTTTTAAATTTTCACTATTTTAATGGTGTGGAGTGAAGGTGAAATGGTGAATATAACATTATGGATAAAATATTTTACCCTAAAGAAAGTTTAAACATTTTCACCATAAAAAAGTAAGGGTAATAAATATAATGTGTCAAGTGAAAAGGTGTCAGATAAATAATGAGAGGCTTTCACTGTTTTAAAATAAGAGCTTTCAAATATCGTTGGGTGATTCCACAATGTTGGTTTACAATATTTTGGGAGATTTTTATTTTTGCTGAAATCACATATTTTTAGAAAATATAAAGATTTAAGCTTTTAAAAGTTTTATTTTAAGGATTCCAATTGAAAGTGTTTGATCAAACCCCCTTAGATAGAACTCCGTTAGTATTAAACCATATTTATAACGAAGTCTCCTTTACACCTATCAAAATATTGATTAAAAATCACTTTTGATTTACCTTTTGGGGGATCAAATTGATTCATTTAAAATTTATTTTTTGTAAATATGTAGTTTTTATTATACGTTTCCCAAAAAGTATAATTTTAAATAATTTTAATTTAATTATTATATTTATTTTTTATTTCTTGTGAATGTAGTTTTTTCATCGAAAATCAAGTTCTCTATATTTGCACATAGAAAAATAGAAGATTATTAAAAAAATAAAAAAAATTAGTGCACTAGATATTGAAATCTTTGATCCAACAAAAAAAAAGAATTGGATTTCGATACATACAAAAAAATTTATGTTGTATACAGTCCGTTTATGTCTGAATTGTAATTGGTTTGACTTCAAAACTTGATTAAGGAAAAAATACTCAATAAAACACTATGAAATCAAATAAAAGCGTTAGATATCGTAGTTACAAATCTAAATTCGAAAAAATTAGAATTTTATCCGTCATGAAAAAAAATATGTTGTATACGATGAACATCACTCCTTAAAAATGGTGTTTACTGAAAAAAAATAGTTTTCAAAGGAGATGGAAAAAAAAGTGCAATTTGATTTCAATTTTTTTGAAAAAAATATATTTAGAATCTACAAACAAAATGTCACAAATCACTAGTTTGCATCATCTTCAAATTCCTCACGGTTTAGCCGCTATAGGTGCCCAGAAGTGAAGATTTAGTTAAATTTTTTTTGTCTAGTTTGGCCAAAAATTATAAACCAGTATTGTGGGGTCACTCTGCTAGGCATATAAGTGAAAAATGCAGCAAAGGGAGCAAAGTAAAAGGGATTTTCACAAAAAACTATTTTTTCACTATAGAGCAAAACAAGGGCAGAGTGAATGATTTTTCACATGAGAGTAAAATATTTTCAATTGCTGGGTGAATGTAAAAGGTTGGAAGATTTTGTGCTAGGAAATAAAAGGGAAGTGCATGGGATAAAATAAAGAGCAGAATGAACAAGGCTTTCACAAGGAGTAGATTTTTTCTCAACTACAGGGAAAACGAAGAAGTGGTTTTTTTGTTGCAGATCGGTTTTCAGAATAAAATGGTTTTATTGCAAATAAGGAGAGATGAGAGAGGCTTTGTCCAATTTCTTGTTGCTGATTGATGGAAGATGAAGCTTCTAGGCGTTTCCAATAGATGGATTTTGAGACTCTTCTTCTTTCTACATCTTCTCTTCTTTTCTCATTTGTAGGGGTTGTGAATTTTATGTATGAGGCTGGGTAGATAGAGAAATGTTGAATTTGAGTCATAGACATAATATGCAATTGTAATGCTTGGATTTCATGAGTGAATATCAATCAGTATGTGCAGACAAATCATGAATGTCATCAAATTGTCTCTAGATTTGTATACATTTAATCATATGAATTCAATTTACAAAGTATGTTTGAATTTGTCATCTCACTCTGAGATTGTGTTGTTTGTTCATGGTTCTATTTCAAAGAAATAGTTAAATTACTTTAAGCAAATAATTATGATTTTAAGTGTGCAAGGTGGATTTGTAAGAATAATTTGGATGACAACAAGAGTGAATCTGTTAGTGTAAGGCATTAGTAGTTTTAAATCCATTAGTTGAAGTTGATTTGCTAATGGTTTCTCTTTATGATTACACATTTGACTCTATAGCCCAGAATTAGGCACTAATTTATCATTCAACTTAATGCATTTTCAAAAACAATTATAAATTCAAAATCATTTTAATTTATGTTGGGTTTAGGTTTGGTGTAGGATTTTGCTTCCCAATTGCTGAGTGAGTGTTGAGATACCAAGAATGAAGCTAGATTTGAAGTTGTTAATACTTTCCTTGGTATATTTGATTGGGATTTATTTGCTATAAAATGCAATGTCTGTGTAGAATTGAATTAAGTGTCTAGGCATTGTAAAGGGAGACCCACCTTGATCCTACAGAGCCAAAAGTGTAGGAGATTTAAGTCTTTGACTAAATCTTGTTAGTTGGTCAAATCCATCTTTCAGTCTAAGCATTCAAAATTGGCTATTCTATAGGACTCATTGAATCTGTTGATTTGGGAAACAAACAACCATCATGCATAACGTTTTGGTCATTCTACCACGACGTACCCAAGAGGATATGACAAGAATCCATGGAAATCACATCACACATTACTTCATGTCTATAATTACCAATCTAAAAATTCACTAAACATTGCTCACTTACTAGAAGTTGATGTCCCTTTTGCAACCATGTAACCTTATATGGATTCGAGTGCCTTGTTTTCTCCAATTTCAGCTTCTCAACCATCTCTTGTGACACCAAATTATCCGTGCTACCGCTGTCCACAAGTATGGTGCAACATTTTCCTTGGGATCTACAGATTGTCTTGAATAAACTCCTCATTTATACCAGTTCCTGCTACTGCTTTGGTTTTAAGATCACTTTCTTTAACATAAGAATTTCTCCATCCTTTGGGTCTATTTATTCTTCCTCTTCTTCCACCTCTATATTAAAAGTCCTTCCAACATTTTTTTTCCACCCAGTTGTATTTGTGGGAATTTAAAGGCTCGGTGACCTACTTCACCATAATTAAAACAAGGTCTGGAAAACCCCCTTCCTCTTCCATATTCTCCTCTACCCCTTGAAGTTTCACCTCTCCCTCTGGTAGAATCTTCTCTTTTCCTTGCATTTGGGTCAATTTTTTTGAGACCAACTTGCTTCTTCGTCCTTTAATGGTTGTCCTCTTCCACTATTTGTTTGTTCTCTACCTCTTAAAGGTTCTCCTTACCTCTAGAATTAACTTGTTTCTTTATTTCCAAATTTTCCTCTACCTTGAGAGTATATTGGTAGGAATCCTCCATTGTTCTTATCATGACCATACTAAGTTCATCTTGGATAGCAATCGTCAACCCATTCACATACCTTACAACCCGTTCTTCATCATCTTCAACATGCCCAACATGAATGCCCAATTTGTAGAATTCTTCCATGTACTCCATGACACTCAAATCCTTTTGTTTCAAATTTTGTAGCCTCTTAACAAACTAATATGATAGTCCATAGGTAAAAATTTGGCCTTCAACTTTGAGACCATCTTATCCCATGATTTAATCTTTTCCTTTCCCTTTCTCTGTCTTTCAATCTACAATTGATCCCACCACATGGATATATGTCCCTAAAATATTGTGCAAGCATATTTCACCTTCTTTTTATCTGCAATGAAATCTAAACCAAAATACTTATCCATCTCCGTAATCTAATCAACGAGCTCTTCTAGATTCAAACTTCCACTATAGCTTGATGTATCCATCCATGGCTTCCAAGCTTTGAAAAAACTTGCAGGAATCTATCTTCTCATGCATCTTCTCCTCCTACCTCTACAACTTCTAGTGCTTCCTCTCCCTCTTCACTAACATCAATAGGAATTCCTCTTTGTTGGGATGTTTCTATGGCTTCTAGCCTTGCAGTGATTCCTCTCAGCATCTCCATAACTATTGGATTTTCTTCTCCTCGTGGGGCTCTTCCTCTACACCGTCCTTTGTATGCAATGATTTCTTTAATCTACTCGCTCTAATACCAAATGATGGAGCTCAAAAAATGAGAATCCTATGTGACTGTTAATTGTTGCAACCTACACTCAAACACAAACTAAATGAAACTATTGAGAATTAATATCCAAGTTTCATTCAATGCATATTGCACCAAGATTCAAGAATAATTTGTTAATTTTTATTAACAAAATTGCAAGAGCTTACAACAACTACTTGAAGTGCCAAAACTATGAACTAGAAATTAGCTACAAGCATTTCTATTTTAGATTGGAAACCTGTTACAAGAGTCCTCAAAAAAGATACAACAATAACAACAACCATACAATCCTTTTGCTCCACCTCTAAGTGTCCCTAGCTAGAATTACAAGTAATTTTTCCTCAAAAATTTCATCTTTTCTTTTCTTTCCTTCTGTTGTCTCCCTCTCTCTTGCTGGGCATGGCTTTTCCCCCCTCCCAATATTATTGCATTTTCCCACTTTTTCCATCCTTCCTTGGGCGTCCAAGATTTTCTTGTAACTCCTCATTCATTACTTGGCAAGAATTTTAATTGCTAATTTAGACTCCCATGATTCCACTTTTCCACCTCCAAGTGCCCAAATTCTTCCTATCTAATTATAAATAAAAAATTCAAATTTAGGAGTTACATTGGCCAAAAATGGCCTCCTCCATTCGTGGGGTTTTTTGCAGCATATTTAATTCCAAAAAATAATAATTCTTAGCATTTTAATCTCAAATCCAATTTGAAAAATAAACCTTTGAAATTGAATTCAATTTTAGGGAGTTGGAGAAGAAAATAGATTTAAAATTTTAACATGCATGCAAAACAAAAAACAACCAAAAATAAAAATTAGGAAAAACATATTTTTGGGTGTGCGGGATTTCTCATGCACCCAAATGCTCTTCTATTAGATTGGTGGGGTTTTCTCTTTTGATGCTTGGATGCAATTGTGTTGTTCAGTTTAGTGTTGTGTTTTGGTTTAGATAGTGTTCTATTGACGTTTCATTGTGATTGGGTTTGAGATCTTTGTAAAACCTATTTACCCATAAAGGTTGTGGGATATTAATATTTTAGGGCAACAGGGTTACAATTTCGTTGTTGTTTGGCTTTTGTTTTGATTGACATTTATTATAAAGGGTTCTAAAGCCCCTTCTAAACCTATTTTACTCATATAATAAAAAAACAAATCTAGTGTGTAGATTGGAGTTATAATAAAGCCATTTTGTCATATGCCCACATTTTAAGGTGGATCTAAAACAAACATCACCATTTTTTTTTGTTTAAACATAGGTTCACAATCTAACACACTCGACAAGCCACCATTGTGCAACAAAACTATTAAGTGTTAGATGCACAAGAGGACTGAGAGGAGGCGGGGTGAATTAGTAGTATACTTTAAAACGTCAAAAACCCTCATTAACATTCAAATTTGCATTTTCCCTTAAACCCTTATCATGCATTAACAAAATGTAAACATGTAAAGCAGTAATGAAAACACATCAAACCTTTACGAACACCAGATTTATGTGGAAAACCCAAGAAGGGAAACCCCATAGTGAGTATTAGCTCACTAATATATGAATCGCAACATCAAATACAATAAGGGTCATTTCCAAGGGCTCACTACCTAGAAAGATAAAGAAAGGCTCATTACCAAAGGACTCGCTGTCTAGAAGAAATAAGAATAGAAGAAGGGGCGGTTCACCACCAATTTGAACTGCTAACAATGCATCTCTTATATGCCAAAGGTATAGTTCTGCTGAAGCATAAAAAACTCATCAAATAGACTGAAATGTAGACACCTTCTCACTACATTAGGAAGTCATGGGAATTAAGGGTTGCAGTCAGATCATCACACTTGATCATATTCACATCTTTCACATCACACACTCTTCTCTTAATGTACACAATAATTTTTCTTGCATTTATATCCTCTACAACCTAAAACAATGTCAATTAGGTCGGCCTTAAGGAAACGTATACACCTTAACTGTGCAACATCAAATAGGTCGACACCAAACACTTACACAATATAAAAAAGTGAAGCCAAATTGTACCACTACTTAATTGGGACCCAAATCATGCTTCTCAACACTTCTTCAAACAACAATTATCCTCTACAATTAGCGCTGACATGCTAAGTCAACCAAACTTGCACTAACACTAACAAGTGACTCCAAACACACCTCTCAAGGTCCAAAAACATCTCGCAGACCACACAACAACACTCCGCAATATCCATACATCTCAAAATATTCCATCATCATCAAAATATTCTGCACCACTACTACAACCACCTAAGACTCAAGGACACCTTCATTCTGTGCAACCAGATATACTAGCACAAACATCAAACACACCAAAAAACTTTGCAGAACAAATCAACACCTAAAACTTCAAGGGAACGTAGATTTATTCAATATAAGCATGTTCCTAGATCCACATCACTAGAACCTTCATTGCAAAGAAATACATAGCAATCTCATTTCTCCCAAACACCTTGTTTTACTAGACAAACATGTTTTCAAACACATCTTCCAATGTAGTGCGATCCATAACCTAAAACTTTGGATATAACACCTTTGAACACCTTTGATAATCACGTTAATCTGTATGAGCATATCTTCAAGCATGGAGAAATGCAAAGCAAAACACTGAACACCACTCTGTCACACTGAACTCTTTTATTCAAATTTTCTCAAAAGCACTTGGAAACCAAGTGAACTAACTTCATTAGAAACATTAATAACATCTCTGCAAGACATTTACAACATCTACAATATGCAACACATTTCAACTACAACAATCTCCCTAAACACAAGTCAGGCCAACAACCTCTACAAATATACTGAAGTAGGACATTAGTGACAACACCAACATGTGTTGACATCAATATTTACAATTCCAGACTTTCAACAACTCCAATGCTAGGGGTTGCCATCATCAACACCAACAAAATTCCAACACTCTCTTCATACAAGGGGTTGACATCAATGACAACACCCAAACACCTCACAAATAACTCAAGCTTCCAACATCTCCAAACTTCCAACTATCTCTCCCTTTGTCATTGATGGAAACACTTGCTTTCTAAAAACCCATTAATAACAAAAGCAACCAACAAAAATACTACAGTAAGTAGTACTCCCCCTGACAAGGATAACTCTTTACTCTTTATCCTCTCTCTTCACAAACTTCTTCTCCTACAACACCTACATTCTAGATCACTCTCTTCCTTTTCTCCTCAAAAAACACTTTTTCATACTCTCTCCCCCTATGGTCTTTAAACCATATTCACTTTTGCACTATGGTTTTCCAACCAACTACTTTAATTTTCTCGATGTTTTTTTCTCCCTTTATGGTTTTTCAACCATTTTAACTCTCTCCCCCTTTGACATCAATGAAAAAGGGTCATCAACTCATCCAACTCTCTTTCCTGTATTGAACTCATTTGCTCTCCCCTTTGACAAAATTCAAAGGGAATTACCTGCATACACCAACAAGCAACTACACTCAATCTTCTACACTCTTTTTTGTATTGAACTCACCAACCAACAACCACTGCTACGTACTCCCCTGAGAGGTAGCCTTCAACATCAGTCCAAGACCAAGAATATATCGTGAAATGCTTCTTGGATAGATGCACACACTTATTCATCTAGTTGAAAGGAGGGACAATAACCCATAACTTCTCTTGAAGATACTCAAAATTATCTTTTGGAAGAGCCTTTGTGAAAATATCAACAACCTAATCCTTAGTAGGCACATACTCCAACATCACCTCATTCTTTGCAGCTTTCTCTCTCAAGAAGTGATACCAAATTGATATATGTTTTGTTCTTGAATGCATTGCCAGATTCTTTGAAATATTGATTACACTTGTATTGTCACACATGATAGAAATAGGTTCATCATATTAAACTCTGATATCCTTCAATGTTTGCTTCATCCACAATACCTATGTACAACATGATGCTACTGCAACATATTTTGCTTTTGCAGTAGATATTGATACTAAATCTTGTTGCTTACTTAGCCATGAAATCAACCTGCTTCCAAGAAAGAAAGCACCACAACTTGTACTTTTACTGTCATCTGCACATAAAACCCAATCAACATCTATTGATGCACTCAAGGAGAAGTTAGTATTCTTAGGATACGACAACCATAATCTTGAGTGCCCTTTAAATATCTGAATACCCTCTTCATTGTTGCAACATGACATCCTTTAAGATCTTCTTGAAATCGAGCCACAAGACAAACTGAATGCATGATATTCGATCTAGTAGCAGGAAGGTACAATAGTCCACCAATCATTGATATATACTTGCTCTGATCTGTCTTAAGAGATTCATCATTCTTTCTCAACTTAAAATTAGTAACCATAGGAGTACATACTGGTTTTGAGTCATCCATTCAAAACTTCAACATTTTCTTAACATACTTAGATTGTGATATGAATATTCCTTTCTTTGATTAACTAATTTGCAAACTATGGAAGAAATTCATCTCCCCATACAGTGACATCTCAAATTCTATTAATAGAATAAAGTTTCCACAGTCTGTGATCAATAAGTGCTAAGATTTCTGGATTGAAACTATGTGTAATATATTTTGCATCAGTTTCAAATCATACTCCATGATTCATCGTCAAGATGCTAAGCATAGAGAATAAGAGAGTGAAATAATAGAAGCAGACATGGATATTTAAAAAGGTGAGGGGTTAGGGAAGGAAAAAGAGAATACAAAGAGAAATGCACACACAAAATCCAAGGAGACAATTTAAAATAATGTAATATTGAAAATATTTAAGCAAAAGTAAAATACAATTAACTAAATTAATAAATTTAACAACTAAAATTGAAATAAAAAAGCTTATTAAAATAAGATTCACTATAAAATTATTATGAGATCCTTAAATTTTTAAAACTAAAAATCAAGAGAATTGGGAACGATTCCCGAGAAAAATGATAACCAAATAACCACAAATAATTTTAGACTAAAATACTATTATTATGATCTATCTAAAATAAATACAAGATATAACACACCACAGTTTTAAATAATTTAAAGGAAAAACTAAAATCAAGGACAAAAACCTATACTAGGAACAAAATTATATAAAAGAAGCCAATATAATGAAAAAACAAAAAATAATAATGAAACTGTGGTTTTGATATAAGAATATAATATTATACACTAATATATAAGAACAAATAATCAAATTTAATAAACAAGCTATAATTAGTTCTATATAATAAAATGATATAAATTATAAAACTCAATTAAAGAGTATCAAAGAATGAAAGTTAATAGCTATTATATTATCTTATATTTAATTATAACTATATTATAATATGCTTACAACTATTTTAATTATAATTGTACAAAATTAAGATAATGAGATAATAAAGATAAAATAAATGAAAAGAATGATGGAATAATTAAGAAATGATAAAATATAAATATTTGAATATTATGAATAAATCAAAAGAAATTAATGTCAAAATGTATTGAATTCAAATGAAGAGACTAAATAAACACATAACACCATATATTAAGAATTTAAAATTATAGAGAAAAGATATTAAGCTAACAATACATTTAATAAACAATAAGAAATTAAATTTCATAAACAATAAGAAAAGAGACACGAAATGAAGAGGCCAACCAAATTAAATTAAAAGGACAAAGAGATAAAAATGAAAAAAAAGAAGCCAATGCCATAATAAAAAATAAAGATGTCATAATAATTTCTTAGTGAATCTTATTTTAATAACTTTTTTTATTTTTTATTTTTATTTTTTTTATTAGATTGCAAGAATCAGGTAGCACGACCCTTATAAACTGCAGTGTGGAGCACTGGTGCAACACACCCTCTGGTACCACGGGGGGTGGGGAGACTAGACCTCATGACCAACCTCCTGCAACACGAAAGATTTAGCCAACCAAACTAGGGCCCCAACCCCATAACCCTTTTTATTTCATTTTTAGTTGTTAAATTTATTAAATTTAGTTAATTGTATTTTAGTTTTGCTTAAATATTTTCAATATTCTATTATTCTAAATTCTCTTGAATTTTGTGTGTGCCTCTCTTTGTCTTCTCTCTCTCCTTCCCTAACCCCTTACCTTTTTAAATATCCATGTCTGCTTCTATTATTTCGTGGCTCCTTTTATATTTTTTGTTCCATTAGGTTGATTTTCCTTTTTCAATTCGTACCTCTTTTCTTATTGTTTATTAAATTTAATTTCTTAGTGTTTATTAAATATATTTTTAGCTTAATATCTTTTTTTCTATAATTTTTAATTCTTAATATATGATGTTATGTGTTTATTTAGTCTCTTCATTTAGATTCAATATATTTTGACATTAATTCATTTTGTTTTATTCATAATATTCAAATATTTATATTTTATCATTTCTTAATTGTTCCATCATTCTTTTTGTTTATTATCTCATTATCATAATTTTGTACAATTATATTTAATATGGTTGTAAGCATATTATAATATAATTATAAATAAATATAAGATAGTATAATAGATATCAACTTTCATTCATTGATACTCTCTAATTGAGTTCTATAATTTATATCATTTTATTATATATAAAATATGGTTGTTTGTAATTAGAATTAATTATATTTTGTTTATTAAAATTGATTATTTTTTATTATATGTTAGTGTCTATAATATTATATTCTTATATCGAAACCTTGGTTTTGTTATTATTTTTTTGATTTTTTGCGTTCTTATTAAAATCTCTCTTCTCGGTTCCTTATATTTTTTTTTCCTAGTATAGGTTTTTAGTCCTTAGTTTTATTTTTCTTTAAATTATTTTAAACCATGGTGTGTTATATCTTGTATTTATTTTAGATAGATCATAATAATAGTATTCTAGTCTAAAATTGTTTGTTGGTTACTTGGTTATCATTTTTCTCTAGAATCATTCCTAATTCTCTTTCTTTTTAGTTTTAAAAAATAAGGATGTCAATAATTTTATAGTGAGTCGTATTTTAATAACCCTTTTTATTTTATTTTTAGTTGTTAAATTTATTAATTTAGTTCATTGTATTTTAGTTTTGCTTAAATATTTTTAATATTCTATTATTTTAAATTCTCCTTGGATTTTATGTTTTCCTTTCTCTTTGTCTTCTCTCTCTCCTCTAACCCGTCAGCTTTTTAAATATCCATGTTTTATTCTATTATTTCACTCTCTTATTCTCTATGCTCAACATCCCGATGATAGATCATGGAGTATGATCCGAAATGTTGATGCAAAAAAGATTACACACAGTTGCAATCTAGAAATCTCAACACTTATGTCAAAAATTTCTTTCTATATTTCCTTTGTAAACCTTTTGCACATACCTTCATTTCCTTTGAAGATTATGTCATTAACATATACTACCACAACTAGTATTTTTTTCCTTCAACTTTAAAATACAGATTGCTATCTATAGAACCTTTTTTGAATCCTTTTTGCAACAAGTACTTATCTAACCTTGCACACCAAGCTTTGGGAGCTTACTTCAGTCCATACAATGATTTCTTCAATCTATAGACCATACTAGCATCTTCTAACAACTATTTTTTTTTTGGTTGTTCAATTTATACTTCTTCCAATTCACTATTCAAGAATGTAGACTTCAGATCCATCTGATATACTTTAAAATATCTATGTGCTGTAAAACCTAAAAACATCCTGATACCTTCAATTCTTGCATCCAGAGAAAAAGTTTCCTCAAAATCTATACCTTCAACCTGTGAGTAACCCTTACACACAATTCTAGCCTTGTTCCTAACAATTTTTTGATCTTCATTCAACTTGTTCCAGAATACCCGCTATACCAATCACATTTTTATTTTGTGGTCTTGGGACCAATTCCCAAGTTATATTTTTTCTCTATCTGTTCTAGCTCTTTCATCATTGCTTTGATCTAATTCTAATGTTTGCATGCCTCAATCACTATTTTTGGTTCCACCTCAGAAAGAAAAAAATTACTTGTTCATCTGTCATAGTAACTTTTCTTCTTGTTAGCACACCTTTTCTCTTATCTCCAATGATCTGATCTTCTGAATGATTCTTTTGCACATAATTAGGGGTCTTAGGATTCTCTTATGGAGCTTCTTCCTCTTCAACTATCAACTCTTTTCCTTTTTCTTAATCCTTTTCTTCTTCATTGTAAGGGGATTCATCATATTCATATCCTTCTTTTAGTACTAAACTTTGATGTGGTTCTTCATCCACTTTGACACATGCACTCTCAAAAATCTTATTCAACCTTTTATTGTAACATCGATACGCCTTGCTTCTTGTAGAGTATCCAAGGAATATTCCTTCATCAAATCTTGCATCAAACTTTCCTAAGTTTCTTTATCTCTTCTGATATAGCATTTGCTTCTAAAAACTCTAAAATATTTAACATTAGGAGGTTTACCATAGCATAACTCATAGGGAGTCTTTGAACTGTTCGCTCTTGTTTGAACTCTATTAAGAATGTAGACTACAATATGTATTGTTTCTCTCCAATAGAAATATGAAAGATTAGCTTCCTTCATCATTGTCCTAGTTGCTTCTTGAATTGTTCTATTTTTCCTTTCCACAACTCCATTCTACTTAGGAGCCCTAGGGGTTGATAAATTCCTTCTTATTCCATGAGTTTCACAAAAAACTATTAAACTCATTTGAAGTAAACTCACCACCTCTATCAAATCTCAAAATTTTAATTTTTAGATTCATTTCATTCTCAACCATAATCTTAAATGCTTTAAACTTGTCTAGAGCTTCTGATTTTTCTATAAGAAATGTAACCCGAGCCATTCTAGAATAATCATCAATTAATAACACAAAATACTATCATCACATGAGCTTTTAATTCTGGTAGGTCCACATAGATTTGTATGCACTAACTCAAAGAGACCTATGGTAGAATATTATTTTGTCTTGAATATTGTCTTTTTTTCTTTCCAACTTGACATTCTTTATAGATTGCATTGATAGGATTTGTAATCTTTGGAAAATCTCTCATAACATCAGTATAACTTATCCTTACTAGGCTATCAAAATTAATGTGACTTATTCTTCTATGCCATAGCCAAATTTCATTAGTTTGAGACATAAAGCACTTTGTACCACTACCTTTGAGTTGATAAACATTACCTCATGCCCTTGTTCCAACAAAAATCATAATATTGGAGCTTCACTTTTTGATTTCACAACCACCATTATGAAATACAAGATTATATCCTTTGCTACACATTTTTCCTACACTTAGAAGATTATGTCATAGACCCTTGACATAAAGAACATCATCTATATTAGGATTTCCATCAAAACTAATTGAACTTTTTCCAGAGATCTTAGCAAATGTATCATCACCAAACTTAACAAGACCACCATCATACTTTTCAAGCTTAAAAAACTTACTCTTATCACCTATCATATGATTTGAGCATCCACTATCAATGATCCAATAATTCTTCTCTTCTCTAGCATGAAAAGCAGTCAACATAGTTCCTTCAATGTTATGACCTATTTTTGAAGCACTTTCCTTCACACATCTTTCAATATTAGTAGAATTATTTCCAACACTTAAAGCAATGAACAAGAATTCATCACTTCCTTCATCTGGATAATTTGATTCTTCATCATCAGATACACCATTGTTCTTTTTAACATAATAACTCTTTTAAAAAAAATTACCCTTATGATCCTTTTGTTTGTCATTAGTAACTTTGATTGGACATTTAGATGCATAATGACCCATCTTTCGATAGTTGAGACATTTGAAAGGTAGCTTACCTCTATATATCTCAGTACCTTTTTTCAATCCCCTCACAAAGTTTGCTTCCACCTCATCAAGATCATCTAGATCTGATCAATCATCCTTTTCCACTATATAGGCTTTAAATGCAATTTCTAGTTTTTTAGCATCTTCACCAAACTCTCTCATTTCAAAAAAAGTTAAAGAAAAAAACATCCGATCTCTAGAATAATTGTCCAAATTTTGAGCTTTCATAATAGTAGAAACTTTAGAACTATAAGCTTTAAGCATAACTCTTAATACATTTTTCAGAACATCACTTTCCTCTAGCTTTCCACCAAGACCATTGATGAAAATAACAACTTCATCAAATTTGAGCATGTAGGTAGTAAATATATTCATCTTCAGACATCCTCAGGGTTTCAAATTTGGATTTGTAGTTTTGCATGTTTTCTTGTTTGACCTTGTGATCTCCTTCATAGATACCTTCCAGCCTTGTTCATATATCTTTGGCAGACTTTAGACTTATCACCTTTCCAAGTTAAAAATTAGAAAGACCACTCAAGGTTGCATTCCTTGCTTTGACATTGTTTTCATATTCTTTGATCTCATCATCACTTGTTGGACCATTTATAGGCATAATATAACCTTTTTCAATAGACAGCCAAACAACAAATCCAAGAGAAATTATAAAGGACTCCATCATTGCCTTCTAGTAGGCAATATTTGTTCCATCAAGCAAAGGAGCTTTAACACCTTTCCTACGTGTCATTCAAATCTACCTCAATAGGTTAAGCTTCCTCTTGAGAACCAAATCTCTGATACCAATTGTTAGATGCACAAAACAACTAAGAGGGGGGTGAATCAGTTGTATACTTTAGATCTACATTTTCCCTTAAACCGTTAACAACCATTAAACCCTTATCATACATTAACATAATGTAAACGTGTAAAGAACTAATGCAAACACATCAAACTTATAAGAACACCATATTTACGTGGAAAAACCAAGAAGAGAAAAACCACGGTGAGGATTAGCTCACTAATATAAGAATTGCAACACCAAATACAATAAGGCTGACTACCAAGGGCTCACTGCCCAAAAATATAAAGGAAGGCTCACTATCAATGGCTCACTACCAAAGGAATCACTGTGCAAAAGAAAGAAGAACATAAGAAGGGGTGGCTCATTGCCAATTTGAACTTCTAACAATGCATCTCTCATATGTTGAAGGTACAATTTCACTAAAGCACAAACAACTCATCAAATAGACTGAAATGTAGACACTTTTTTCTCACTACATTAAGAAGTCATAGGCATTAAGGGTCGCACTCAAATAATCACACTTGATCACATTCACATCTTTCACATCACACACTTTACTCTTAATCCACACAAATTTTTTCTTTGCATTTATACCCTTCCCAACATAAAACAATCTCAATTAGGTTGGCCTTAAGGAAATGTATACACCTCAACCATGTAACATCAAATAGGTCGGCACAAAAAACTTCCACAGTATAAAAAAGTGAAGAAAAACCACACCACTACTTAATTGAGACCCAAATCTACACCAATACGCTTCTCAAAACTTCCTCAAACAATAATTATCCTCCACAATTAGTGCTAGCATTCTAGGTTGAGAAAACTTGCATTAACACTAACAAGCGAATCCAAACACAACTCTCAAGGCTCAAAAACATCTCGTGGACCACACAACAACACTCCACAATACCCATACAACATCTCAGAATATTTTGCAGCACTATTGCAACCACCTGAAACTCAAGAACACCCATTTTGTGCAACCAGACATACTGGCACATACATCCAACACACAAAAAAATTTGCATAACAACTCAACACTTGAAAATTCAAGGGAAGGTAGATACAGTAATTATAAGCATGTTCCACAAC
Organism: Sequoiadendron giganteum; assembly: GCA_007115665.2. Lineage (NCBI taxonomy): Eukaryota > Viridiplantae > Streptophyta > Pinopsida > Cupressales > Cupressaceae > Sequoiadendron > Sequoiadendron giganteum. Next base: position 201,381,065 of record CM021110.1, on the reverse strand, counting down.
ACCAAAACCTTCACTGGGGAGAAATTCCTAGCAATCTCATTTCTCCTAGACACCCTATTTTACTAAACAAATATATTGTCAAACACATCTTCCATTGTAGTACAATATAGAACCTGAGACTCTGGATATGACACCTCTGAACACCTTTGATCATCACATCCAATCTATATGAGCATATCTTCAAGCATGAAAAAATGCGAAGCAAAGCACTAAACACCACTCTATCACACTGAACTCTCTTTTATTCAAATTTTCTCAAAAGCACTTGGAAACCAAGTGTAGACACTTAAAAATTTTCCCGATCACTATCACACATTTGAATCGATTTACTAACACTATTTTTGTCCTTATTCGATCACTTTCCTCTATTTAATTAAATAATCTGGACTGTTTAATTAAATTCATCATTTTCCTGTATCAATCAGATAATCAACATAATTGGATTAATTTACCTCTTTCATACTAATTTTCATCCTATTTGATTAAATAATGTGAATTATTTAATTAAATGTCATTAATTCCCCCTTTTAATTAAATGATCTAATTGTTTAGTTAAAATCCTAAATTATCTCATCTTGCACAATTAAATAATATCTTAATTATTTAATTGACTAGTATTTTCTAATTCCTCCAACTTCTCCCACTTGCAAGATAATATTCTCAAGAATATTCCTCCAATTGAAATTCTAACATTTCCTTCCAACATGGAAATATATATTACATTCCTCCTAATTTTAAGGATTTGTGTTTGTTGAAATCAATTACAACCCTTGGTTAATTTTATCAATGCATGATCTTTCAATCTCATCCATGGATGTGATCATTGATCCATGTCATTCCCTCTCATCCATTTCTATCTAACCAAATTGTTCCTAGCCATTGATTCACCTAAAAATCTTATAAATAGCCCCCATTTTATGAGTAATTCATCCACAAAGCTTTAGAGTAAATGGACTATATCCATTTTTATATCCATTTTAAGAGCATTTTGCATCCATTTCACCATTAAATCATCATTTCAAATCTTGCTTCAATAATGAGATTAGGAAAGGGCTGATCATTCCACATCAATTCAACACTAATCCCCTAATGGGATGAGGTTTGGGTGTTAAATAGGTTATCATTTCATGATTTTATGTTATTTTGTATTTTATTGCCTTCTTAGATATCATTTCAAGAATTTCATTGGAAATATGACTTATTTAGGTTAATTGATTGATTTGCTTGCTTAATTCAATTGTGTTTAACCCGATTAATATTTATGTTCACATTTTTGGCACGCCTAATGTGACCTTATGCCTTTGTTTGACAAAATTTTCTTTATATTTTAATGTTTGCAAGAACCAAAGGAATGCTAGTGCACTTAGTCAAGTATAGAGCCACACACTTGTTGCATTGGCATGCACTTGTTGCATTGGAGCACACTTGTTTGGATACAAAGGCACACACTTGATATTGCAACACATCTAATAATTCTAGTTTTCTGTTGCAGGTTTGATAGAGCAGTACACTTGAAAATCCCAACGCACTTGTTTGGAGGTAGATCGGTGTAGTTGCAAATCTCAACACACTTGTTCTTGACAGTCCAATGCGTGTGTCTGAGAGATTCAAACACTTTTAGGTAAAATAGAGAGGTAAAATCCAAGGTTTAATCTGAATTTGCAACTTGATTTGATTTATACCCTTAATTGTTTTTTGATTTGTGTTTTCCAGTTTAAGTACTAACATGATCAGATTGAGCATGAAAAGCATGGATTGAAGAAAAAAGTGTTTGTCAATACTTCTTATGAATTTATCTTGTCAAATTTTTGTAAGTGTTTTTGAACACTTATGAGAAGGATGACTTGAATGGATTATTAATTTTATAATTTTATGCTTTAGTTAAATCACATTTCATTTGGTGCTTAATAATTGAACCTTCACACTTCAATTTGGTCTTAACAATGAACAATACAACTTGTACTTTCAATTTGGATTTAAAAATGAACCAAACCTCACTTTACTTTGAGATTTAAAATTTAACAAAACGAATCTCACACTTATTTTTTGTGCTTTAAAATTCATTTCACATTTATATTTAGTGCATTTAAAATGAACATGTGTTTGCTCCGTTTGCTTTTCTTGGTAGACTATTAGTGCATTACCTCTCCCCTTGTGCTTTATGTGATATTGGGTGAAGAGAAACACTCCTAGTTTTCACTTTGTTCTTTGACTCGCCCAAGCCTTGCTACGTATCCTCTCCCCTTGTGCTTCGTGCAATCTTAGGTGAGATAAATAACACTATTTTTTTTTAGTGAGGGGGCCTTCCTTGAAATACATACCGCAATGGAGAACTCAAGATGACCTCCAAACACATGTTTAGGTGGGCTATATAAAGGGTGCAAAAGTGAAAGAAAGTAGTACTTTTCATGTGATGTATACCACACGTGTCAATTTTGATGTGGGTGTATAGACCACATGTGGGTTGATTTGAGGTTTTAATGTCTCACGTCTAACATTATACCATGGGTGTTCAGTGAGTCATTACAAGCCATTATATCTAGAAGCCTAAGACCAAGTTTTCCATTGCATTGAGTCATAATAGTGCATTGTGAAAGCATTTTCATGAGAAATTACCTACCATGTCTGGTCCATGGTTGATGCATAAGGTGTCTTGCTAGAGTTCACACTCTTTCAAGGCCAGTGGTGTCAAGGTAGTACATGACCTTGGTATACCCTATTCACACACTCCATTGTATATGGATTAACCTTTGGGTGGTAAGCCTACTATGAGGAGACATTCCTTTACTACTAGCTAGGAATGTGTTTGATTGGTGGTATCAGACTTTACTTAGTAAGCTTTATGGAATAAAGCTTGTGAAATATCCCTCTTCCCTATTGAGTCAATAAATACATTACTTATCATTCAAACACTCAAAACACACATCAACATGGTCATGAATAAAATTCCAAACCCTTTGAACATAATTGAGTGCACTTGAAGGAAATTATACTACATGCATCTAAGTATATCTTATTTTTATCAAAGTAATATCTTAGTCTGCTTCTTAGTATCTTTGCACATATATTTTCTCATTATGTCAAAGTAAAACTAGTGAAGTATAATTTAGCACCTTGGTTTTCATAAATTTTGAGCTTTTGTGGAAAACAACTTTATTTTTTGTATACATCTTTATCTTAAAAAATTCATAATCAAGACTTCTATGTGGTAAAAATAATTCATGCTAAATCAAATTTTAAGAATTGAACCCACAAAGCAGGTTTACCTTGGTTACTTCATTCAAAAAAACTTGTTACTTGGTTTCAAACAACAAAGAAAAAGAAGGAAATTCATGCTTAAATTTATTTTTATTAAAATAATTCTGGGTATCACACATCAAAACATCATACAAAAGTTTATCAAAATCATTGGGTCTTCTAGGTTTTCAAACACTCTAAAGGAAATACATGTCCTTCAACATCTTGGTCTTGTCAAAAGTTCCTCTTAGGTTTCACATTAGGATCAATCAAACCAAACATCAACATCACAATGACATAAACATCAAACAATACAAACATTTCATCTCATACACAACTAAAAAATTGGGAAAACAAATCCTTAGACTAAGTTTTCATTAAACCTCATCTAGTTTATCTACATGTTTGAAAACATATCCATTTTCATACATATAGTTGGATTAGTACACATCCAGTTGGAAAAATTTATCTTAGAGTCACAAGTCTACACCTAATGTTTGCAAGTTCATTAACATCATCATCAAACACACATCAAAACTTGTGTCTATACTTGTTCCAAAATTGAGAGTTTCATTTTATTCGCATCATTTACCCCTTCATCGCATCACTCACATTATCATTGGTCCTAAACCCATTAGAGGTTCTCTTTTAGGAAAATTTGAATCAACCCAATAATTTAGACAATACAAATCACATCATACTACACCAAAGGTTGATACAAGTTTTATGGTTTCAACAAGATCACAACATGAGAAAAACATGGAGTTAAACCCTAGTGGTTCAAACATGCCCATCACAACAAGCGCTAGTGAACCTACATTTGGGATGCCCAATTTTAATCCTAGAGGATATTCTACTCCTCCAAACAATCCACAACCATATCAAACATCACAAGAAATAAGGGTTCACATATTGATACTTAAATCCTACTCAATATATGCTCACACTTTCACAACAAGGAACAAAACTTCCCTCTACTTTTGATGTAAACACACTTAGGGAACAACCATTGCCAAATTTTGAATCCATGGGTCAACCTTCACAAAACGTACGTCAATCATATCAAAATGCACCCTTAGTACATAACATAATTCAATATATGCTACAAACATCTTCATTACATGTACCAAGCCAACCCACAACTACTAGATTGGATTCATCTAATCTCACAAGTCAACATGGAAATCCTCAAGGTCTATGGAATTATACAAATGTGGGCATGCAAAATGCTAATACCAATGTTACACCCATATTTTATGTTATTCCTAATGTACAAGGTTCACAACCACAAGGTTCATATATCATATCGCAACAACAACAAGGTTATCACACATCACAAGGTTCTTAAAGTCAAACCCAACCACCTCAAGGATCACAACAAATATCACAACAAAATATAGGTGTTCAACCACCACAAGGTTCTCAAAACATGCCTCAACAACCACAAGGTCCTCAAGTACCATAATATTTAGGATCTCAAGGCCAAGGTATTCAATGTGCATCACAACATCAACCCATATCCTACAATCCATTGTCACAAAATCAAGGAAATCTTCAACCCATATCCCAACATCAATTGAAACCCAATCAAGGATCACAAAAAATGTTTCAAAATCAAATGGGTTCACAAAATCATGTGGTACCACCACAACATCAAATCTTGCAAGGTCTTATATCACAACATCATCAAACATCCCAACATCATGGTAAATTTTACCCTTATTAAAATCAACATATCTCAAATCAAAGTCTACCAAATCATGTGTCTCAAAATTAAAATTTGGTTCCACAACAACATCAATACCAAGATTTTCAAAATCAAAATATCCATCCATCAAAACATACTCAAAATCAACATATTCCACAAAATCAATACACCAAATCGAATCAAAACATGCCATATTCACAACACATCATTTCATCACCCCAAAGACAACAAGCTTGGAAATCCCAACAAAAATCCTTGCAAGCAAAAGAACAAGCCTTACAAGCACAATAAGCACAACAAGATTTGGAAGCTCGACAAGCCTTACAAGCTCAACAAGCTTTGCAAACTCAACAAAAAAATAGTCAACAACAACAATATACTAGTTATCAATAAAATATCACCAATCAACATTCATATGGAGCATATGGTACACCACCACCATCACCACCTTAGAATCAACAATATCAAACCAACCCACAATTCACACCATGGAACACATATAACAACACACCATCATATCAAAATACAGTTTACAACTCATCTACCATCCCACCATTCAACACATATGCTTCACCATTGAACAATCCTATGGGAAAAATTTCTTCACAAATCAAGACACTCACCCAAAAAATCTAAGATGTCCATGCAAGGAAAACCAAAAAAGTCATACACAACGCAAGATTTATGTCCTTATCCATTTGATCATAATATCACAATGGTACTATTCCCGCTAGGTTTTGAGATACCTAAATTTTTCAAGTACAAAGGGAATGGAAATCCAAAGGAACACATTAGGGAATTTTATGTGGAATGCATGGAAGTAGCATACAACAATTCATACTTGATGCATATATTCCAAAGAAGTTTGGGAGGCCAAGTTATAGAGTGGTTCTCACACCTACCTCAAAGAATCAAGACATTCCAAGAGATAATAGATCAATTTTTAGCACATTTCTCCTATAATATGGATATGGATGTAAGCTTGAAGGAACTCTATACCCTTAAGAAAAATAAGGGAGAAATAGAATGTAAATGGTCAATACTAGAAAAGCAAAAAGTAGAGATCATTGTTGGAAATGTAAAAACTAGTATAGCCTTCCAATTGAAGATGCAATGTGTGTCAACATATGAGGAACTAATATCTAATGGAATTAGCATTGAAATAGCCCTCATCACACAAGGATCAACATAAATATACAAAGACAATAATCCATCATCTAGTTCCAATGGCAAATGGAAAAAAAAAAAGAATGTTACCAATGATGGCATAGTTGATGTGAAGGTTGTGATAAGTACTCCACCACAAGCGAATACACAAAAAAACACACAACCACCAAATAATCAATAATAAACAATGAAAACCCCCAAAGGGGACCACCACCTCAAAATAACTATCCTTAATGATGCAATTACACACCATTGGGGGAACCTATCAAAGTGGTAACATAGAAGTTGAAACCAAGGGACACAAAATATCTGATTGCATGAAGCTAAAAAAATGTCATTCAAGATCTCATCAATAATAGAGAAGTGTGGACCAACAACTTGGGAATCAAGACCTTAAGATATACAAGACCCTAATGTTAGATCATAACAAGTGAAATAATCATGACAAATGGAATAACTATACCAAAGTTGGTCATGTCTACAATAATTTTTTAGGGGCTTGTGATCATCATATATTAGTCGTTACTATCAAAGGACCCAGTGCAGAGTGTGGAGTCACTACACTACACATAGAGGGAAAGTTACCATCCAAGGAGAACCATCACAACCTAGAGCCCCATTGAATTCAAATCCCATTGATTATAGCCTCTTGGACCAATTGAAAAATACCTCCACCCAAATATCTATCTTAGAATTATTGAAAATATCTCTTACACACAAGGACATCCTAGATAAATATTTGTCTTCATCATCTGTACCTAACAATCTTAATAACAAATAATTTCAAGCTATGGTTGGACACATCACCTCCCCTCATCTCCTCACATTTTTTTAGCATGAACTCCCACCAAAATGATCACATAACCATGCTTTACATCTTCAGGTCTACATCCATAAAAATAAAGTCAAAATAGTCTCGGTGGATGGAGATGGAGGTATTGGCCTTAAAATTTGTACCCTTCAATTGATCAAGAACTTGGGCTATTCAGAGGATGTTATTGAGAAGGGAAAAGGTGTTAACATTAGAGCCTATGATGATAATGAACAAAGTTATGAGCGAACGATCAAAATCCCCATCCAAGTAGGACCCGCAATTGCAAAAAACCACTTGTCAAGCTCTTGACCTTGACCTACCATACACTATACTTCTTGGTTGTCCATGGATCCACACCATGCAAGTTGTAGCTTTGAATTACCATCAATGCATCAAATTTCCCTATGAAGATAGAGAAATCACAATCTATGGTGATCCCAAACTCGTCTACTATTGCAAGAATCTAGAAGAGAAGTATTATAGGGTCCACAAGTTCCTAAGAATGATGAAATAAGAATATCCTCCTCTTGTGTTGACTCATATACTCTACCTTCCACCTCTAAATCAAAGACACCTATATTTTAGAACATCCTTGAGATCAAAGTAGTTATCAAATATAATGGTTGTGGGGACTATAACCTAAAAGATTCTTATATAGTTGGAGAACTTCCTCTTTCTCCTAGATCCTATGGGAAACCTCAATCTATTGACAAGGAGGTAAAGACAATCAAGATGGAATCTACCACCTTCACTAAATGGGGAGTTTTGAATAAATAAATCAATGGTGCAGATAGTATATCAGAATGTTTATATCCGGATAAGAAATCAAAGCCTCCTCTTCCAGTGGATGATGACAACAAAGGAATTTAGATTATAAAGAGCATGAGATACAACAAAAATGAAAAGCTCAATCAAAATAATAATGGTTTTCTAGAACCTATTGCTCTTGAGAAATGACCTAGAAATCTTGGTCTTAGATTTACCACGAGTAAAGTGACCCTTCTTGGAAAGGGTGCATTTGTTAAGGGAGACGAATCTTCATCTTGGTTAACTACATCACATAATGATACCATTGAAGATTTTCCCCTCAACATCATAGACCTATTTAAGGATACTGGTATTTTTATGATCACCAACACATCCTTCACTTCCACTAGCCAAATCATTGAATTGAAACCCATCTATACCCAAATTATAAACTAGACCAACAAATACCACCTATTCTGGATTCCTTCAAAAATGATGAGGTTATCTCCAAATTCATGGGGCTTCGAGACCACATTCTATTTGGAGATCACAAAGGAGGTTTTGATATTGAGCTAGATACACAAGCATACAATAGGGAAACAATTGAATCTCTTAGTCACAAAATTGAAAATATGAAAATAATATCTCGATCCCTAAGTGAAAACCACACTATGATACTTTTGAATCACAAAATAGTAAAAATAAAGGACATATCCAATGGTGAAAACATTTCTTAGGCACCTAAGGATGAGGGATTAAATCTACCTAATAGTGTGATACATCAAGAGAAATCCATAGGGCTTGTCGAGAATTCGAATTGAGTCAATATAGGAATAGAGGAGGCACTGCAAATAACCTTTTATGTATAATCCCTCCTTGATGAAGAACAAAAGAACTTGGAAATTTTCCTGAAAGAGAAAAAGGAAAATTTTGGATGGTCCTATGTAGACATGCCATGCCTTGATCCTTCAGTAATTGTTCACCATATTATGGTTCATCCTCAGGATAAACTAGTAAAGTAGGTGTTATGCCTTGCA